>VZRR01010711.1:238351-341719 GCA_013398015.1 Oreocharis arfaki | reverse complement strand
TATATATATATATAAAATATTCACATAGATAACTCACTTCATCTTTAAAAAATACATGTCTAAAAGATGAGGAATTAGTTGTCCTGTGCTTGTATGTGTTCCTGCAAGCATTTCCATTCCCATTGGCTTCATTGGGAGTCATAATGACCAGCTCACACTACTTAGCGCATTTGACATGAATTAGATTGCACAGATGCTACAGATCAAAACATCACCATTTAGAGTTTTCCCTATTAGAAGAATATACATTTCTGCCCAAAACTGCCTTTTAGGCTAGTTCTAGAGCTTCAAGGACAATGCTGGTTACAAGTCTGGTTTAAGACTTGTATTTCTTAAGTCCAGCACTTTTATATGTTTTCAAAAACCCACACTGAAATAAAACAATAAGGAGAAAATACTCACATTTTGATGAGCTCGTATTTGGGGTGAAATAGTTATTTTCTCTACTGTTGTTGTGTAATTTTTCTGCAATAAGAAGTAGCTCAAATGCAGAAACACTGGAGTCACTGAGAACATTTAATATGATGACTGATTATCTAAAATATGCTATGAAGCACTTTGGGCTTAGAAATACTTATGCCCTGAAGACTGTCATGAAGAATGGCTGCATACCACTGCAAGAACAATGTTTGGAAATCTTAGCTCACTCCAGCCTACTCATGACAATGATAAATAGCATGTATTGTACACTGTATGCACAGTTTTTGTGCAGGTGTTTTTGGGGGAGTTGGGGTGGGTTTTTTAATTAAAAGAATTTTCTGGTCACTTCCCTCCTACCCCCTCTAAGAACACATAGAAAAATCATTTCGCTATTTCAGCCCCTGAACTACAACTGTTGCATTATCTCTGCAAGAGGACTGGAAATCCTGCAGACTTTCCAGAATATTCTGTCTCTGCTCTGTAATGAAACAGGGAATGCTCCAGAATTTCTTTGACCTCGATGTTCATAGTGCTAACCCAGCTAGCCCTGTGCTGCCCTGTGTCTATTTCACTGCATGGGAGGGAGGAAAACCAGGTCACTGTGTATCTTGGAAGGTCAGATTGAAGGCTCTTGCATTTACCAGGAACAAAAACAAGGAGCAATTTCTTGCTGACGCCTTTTTTGGAGAAAACTGTTTATGTTGTCATTACTGAGATAAAAGGCTCTTGCAATACTGACCTTGACAGGAGCAGCTTTGGGGGTTACAGACATGAATGAAAGACCATGCACTCCTCCCCCTTCTTTTCCAAAATACAATTCCTTTACTCAAAGGGAAGCAATGATGGAGAAGAGCATGGCTGGGTTATCTATGTCTCCCCGTCTTCCTATTAAAGCTTCAACCTCTTCAGACACTTCAATCTGTTTAGACACTGTTTTTCCTACTCACCTTCTCAAGTTATCATGGAATCATTTATCCATAGTGGTTCAGTTATTAGGTCACATCTAAAGGAATACACAGGCCAGGGCTAGGGCATGAAGTCAAGTACGGCAGGATTTTACCTTGACAAATTTTTCACCCAGACTGACTGTCACTGACCTACATTACAGCTGGGACATCATCAGGAGCTGGCCTGTTGAGCATTTGTCTCAGTATGATGGATTGGAGGCAAAGGAGTAAAGAGACCTTAAATAATTTATGCACCAGAGGTGACAAAAATCTCTGACCATTTTATTTACTAGCATAGATATAGTCAAAGTGCTTTATATGAAATATATGTTTTTCATAACACTGCAAGAATCTATAAGGGTTCAAAAAGATACACAGTTTTTTATAGATGTACACAGCCTAATACACTTGTTAGAAATTGAACATTTCATTATGAATTTACCGGCATGATCAAAAACGGCTTCCTCAGAAATATGTCGAAATACTGAAATCACAGTTTATTTGTCAGGCAGTAGCAAAACTTACAGAGCATAAGATGCAATATTTCTGGCAGTGTAAAATAAGTGTTGCAAAATTAAAGATGCTGCAAATTATTTCCTGTAACTTTGTTCCACACTATGCATTTTTTCTGAAATATTTCAATTAGGTGAAACTCAAATTTTTCTCACAACTCACATAACAATGTAGTAAAAACAAAAACCTCTCATTTTGCTCTGTTTTTCATGCCCTTAAACTCTACTGAGCTAACTGCATCTTAGGAATGTAGTCAACAGAGCATTTTTTCATATTAAGGTTCGACATATTTAAGAGGCTCATCTGCTTATTTTTTTTATTCTTTTCTCAAACCAAAAGCATGGGAATTGTGCAAAACTATATGCAAAACAGAGAGACTTTGTCAGAAGCAATGTGGTTATAGATTATTTCTGGGTTTTTTTGTTTCCTTTTTTCATCCACTAAAGCCATTAGCACTTAATAATACAGCATAATTCACTGATTGCCCTAGGCAAGGAAAGATTGTGGCACAAAAATGTTGGGGAGAGGGGTGTTAAACGAAGGTCTCCAAACTCAGAAATTACGCTCTCAACAACCAATTTACAAGATAAAAGTGATTTTTCTCCTCCACCCTTTAGGAAAACAGTTAGTACTTCTTTTCAAAGGGATCTCTTACTTACCTCCATTATCTTGAATCTGCTATAGGCATTTCTGTGCAACAGAGAGTAGGGCTTAAGCCACACTGTTCCCACCTTCTCTCTTCTCAACACTTCTAGACTGGGCAGATTGTTCCTTTACGTTCTGGTTTCTGAGACTCCTACTATCTCTGTGCATCACAAAGTGAAGCCTGCGTAGCAAAAAAGACCAAAAAAAATCCAGGAGTTGGTAGTTCCACTCACCTGCACAGCACTCAGAAACTTCCAAAGCTGCAAGACAGTGTGCTGTGGAGTGCAACACTTTCTTATCCATTGTCTTTTTGTAGAAAAGAATACCGCCACCAAATAAACAAACCAAGAAGTTCCACAAATTAGATTAGGTTTGCCTTCTGCACATCTGATATGAAAAAAAAAAAGTAAAATTAACCACCACAAAACTGCTTAGTAAAATAAAATCCTGAATAACTTAACTCACAAAACCAATACAAAATATGCTTTGCTTACTTAAGGGGTTCTTAAACTCTTTTCTGTTCTGTACTTTTGATGTGATATCAACAGCTTCCACAGACACATACCTGTAGCAGTTCTGACCTGCCCAGTAGGAAGCAAACTAATCTACAACTGCATCGTAGCTAAGAACATGGTTATTCACCAAGCAGCTGTCACTGGAATGAATTCCACAGACTACGGGTAGAATAAGACCTGGTCAGCATAAGTAAGATTAAAACAGCCTGGTCCTTTATGAACCCACATAACAAAAATAATAAATGTGGAGCGAACATACTCTATTTCTGCTTTGCTTGCTCCACAAACCACCTTGACCATCCCTTGTGTAATTTGTAAAGGAACCACAACTAACTTAGGACTTAAAACTGTCTATTTATTCTTTAGAGCACTTTGAGATGTGGGTTATGGTAGGGCATAATATGTATGCCAGTTAAATCACAATCTGTTCAGAATACAACTGAAGAACTAAACCCAAGTCGACCTCAGCTGAGTCTGAAATAGGATTAAACTTGGAATATGCTTATTAGGAAGAGCAGTTTAAATGCTAAACACAAGTGCCATGTCTCTGTGACTGACCTAATAAGCATGCATAGAATCTTTCTAATTGTTTGGACATTGGTGAGTTTCTCTTAAGGTCACTAATTTTTATACATGCTACATGCTTCAGCTAGATAAAAAATGATACTTGTTAGACCTCAGGAATGATACTGGCAAAAAAGACACATCATCCCAACTAACTACAGCCAAAAATCCTTCAAGAAATTAACAAAGTAGAATAACATGGTGTGCATTATACTGGGATATTTATTTATTTTGTTAGTTTGATGGGGTAATACAAACCCCTCATAGATAAGGTGATTACAAAACAGGAATAGCAGCCAAAGTCCTGGCACAAGCTACTAAAATCCCCACCTCACTTTTGTCAAGATCAGCATCATTCCCAAGCCAAATTTCATGAAACGGATACACTGCTTGAAAACAGAGCAATGAGAAAGGGATCACTGGAGACTTAGAGTCTGGCAACCAAATTCTGAAAATTCTTTTGAAAAAGTGACACAACTGGAAGCTGAGAGAGGCCTTCCTGAGCTTTTAAGGGGATCTGTATCATGGACACAATACACTTGTCATAGAAAATCAGGATTTGTATCAGTCAACCATTTTTCAAAATTCAGAAATTACAAGTGGATCTTAGTCTTTATGTATATAAAAAGCCAAAATCAAAATCAAACTACTAAAAAAAAAAACAAAGAAAGAAGTAAAAACAACAACCACAACAAAAAAACCACAAAAAACCTACCCCAAACAAACCCAAAACATCAAAAACAAAACCAAAAACCTCCCATTTTTCATTATCTAAGTTATTCTCTATGGATTTTTTAGTTGGTCATATTAAAACTGTGCATGAATCATGACCATGACTACAAATGTGATGATGAAATGTCAAAACTTGTTTTCCATTTCAGACCAAAAGCATCTTGTGACTTTGAGTGATCAGATGCCATTGACGTTGGGACATTATAGCACACACTAAATTTCATACCATATTATTAGTTGGGACTATCCATATAGATTACTTCATTCTGATACCAAATACATAGTTTTGTTCTCCTAGACTGCTCTTACCAAGCATTATGTAGTCCCGTAACTCCCTTTTCAATTAAGAAAAGAAAGTTGCATGTTTTTCTGCCTGGTCATGAGGATATCTATCATAAATGTATCATAACAATCATTTAAAAGGGAAATAATCTGTTGTATAAATTATTTTGTTCAAGACATACATAAACTGCCTTAGAAACAGTAAAATTTGTGAAAAGCTCATGAAAATCAAACAATAGCCATGTTGATGAGCATTTATAGCACAAAATACTAATATTCTAATAAAAGAGCAGTGTTAATTCTCCATCTCAAAGCAGAATTAAAAATGAGAATGAATGTTTGTGTCCAAGTATCTCTGTAATTCTTACACTACTTAATAATGAAAACTACCCTGGTTATGATTTGACCTTGTAATAATTTGTTCTCAAAGACTGGTGATCTCTGCACCCTGCAGGGAATGCTTCTCAGCTCTTAAAAGTCACTCTGCACGTATAGACAAAGGTGCCTAGTTGCACTTTTTAGTCCTGGAAGTGTGGCAGTCAGTGGAGTGATGGAAAGAAATGCTCGGTGACTGAATAGTGCTTATATTTCTCATATAATGTTCTCTATGATTTATAAAATGCAGTTTAAAACCTTCTGATTTTCTTTATGCTGAAGTTCATTACCTTGTTCATTTGTTCACAGAAGGTCAAATTATATCAAAGAATTGATGACAGATTCTCCAGTCATAAACATAACTCTTATCTGAGAACAGATCGTAGCAAACTGGGAGGAATGGGAAAGGATTTCATTTAGTGATATGCATTAGTTCTCAAATATCTGACTTCACACTTTGATTTCATCAAACAAAACTATGCTTACCACTTTTCCTTCCTTTTCAGGAAATTGTAAGGATTATAGAAAACTGAAATTTGATGAAAGGTAATATATAGGAAATACATAGCATTAAAAGATTCAGTAAAATATGTTATGTCTTAAAAGTCATGTGCTAGGAACAGGTTTAATGTTCTGGTTTTAGATGCTACTTCTCTTCATTTTTAAAGGCTTTTATGTCTATTCCTACCTCACATGTAGATTTAGAAAAAAAAATACCCTCTATATGAAGGTAAAAACATATTGCCGACACTCAATAAATTTTGAATATAAGCTTCATGCTAATATTAGTTTCAAATGTAAATTTAAGGGGCTTTATAAACAAGTTTCAGAAGGCAAAGATAAAGTAGAATGTCATTGTGGACATATGAGTAGCATTTTAATTAGTGAAATGAAATTAATGATCTCAGAATTGTATATTTGAACACATTTATCAAGGTATGATTGAGAAAAAAGATATTTGGTATGCCAAGGATTTTTTTTCTCCTGAATAATATTTAAATAAAAGCATTGCCCACCCTTTTTTTTTATATGACTCTGCCTTTTTTTTTTTTTCAGTCCAATGATGATAGAAAATATTTGGTGGGCTAGATCAAGGAAAGCAAGTCACTTTTATATTCACAGATGCGTGAAGACATCTTGCTCTTTACTCAGCTTTAATCAGGCTAAACCTAAAGTAGGTTATGAACTTAGTAAATGTGGTTTCTTGCCCTGCAAATGGAGCAGATAAGTTCCCAGAAAGGAAAGGAGGGATCAGGTATTCTCTGCTTAAGCACACCTATCCTTCCACTTCCTGCCTCAGCTCCTTTAGTCTGGTCCTTAGCAGGCAGAAGGGTGCAGGTTTCCAGTCCATCAAATTCTCAGAAGACTGTAGACACCACCACTTGCCTGAACTGTGACAACACACCTGTAATGAACAACCCCATGGCACAGAATTGCATCCAAACCAGTTGTAGAGTAGTAGAAAACTAAACATCTTATTCAAAACTCTCCAAAACTGGTAAAAAGTCTAGATAGTTGTTTCACACTAGTGGCAAATCTGCTGTCTAAATGCCATCTTAACTCTGGGCTGTGAAGGCAATTGCAAAAAACGTGGTGTCTTTTGCTGTAATTTGTGTGGAGACTGTATTGTCTTGTAAAAACAGATGCTTCTTCACTGCATAGCTCAATCTCTGATTAACTTGAGCTCAATAAAATAAATGACATAGTCTTCTTTGCAAGAAGTTTTTTCTAATCTACAGATGGGTCTTTTGCGTGTATTTGTGCATGTGCACATGTATGTACAACCATCTGTGTCGCCTGAAACTTAGAATGAATACATGCAATATATTCATGCTCATCATGTGAAATTAAAGATCTGACAAACTAAATCTATTTACTTTCAGGGGCTGCCTATTGGAGTAAATTCACCAGTGGAGTCCAATAGGGAATATCCCAGCAAGAACTTGTACATAGTCATAATGTAAAGAATACCAAATGAACATGGGCTACTGAAAGTGAGTAATGATCAAAAAATCAGATCTAAAATGCCTAATGGATATTAAATATTTTGACCCTGGCGCTTAATCAAGAGGACTAGAAGAGCAAATGCCAGCTATTAAAATAGAAGCTTTACTTTCACATCACATTTATTACACTTTCATATTTTTCTGAGTGCTCTTGCCATCACTCTGACTTGTCATGATAACTTGTTTCTGGGTCTTCCTCTGTTTCTATGTTGGTCCAAGGGGCTCATTCAATACACACTAATAGAGGCAAGGGAAATCTTTCCATGACTTCAGTGAACTCTGGATCAGATCTCACATTTTCTTAAACTTCCACATCCTTTGAGACCCCAGCTCTCACATTTTACCTTAGACAATATTGTCTTCAAAAATGGATATCTTTTTACTATGAAAATCAGTCTTTCCTTCTTGTTGAGGGAAGTGATGCCAGCCCCATTATTTATATCACATTTAGCAAACCCACAGGAGTTAAGCAAATCTGGAACCCTCCAGGAGATTGACTGCCTTGATGAGTGTAGCATAAGTCACCCAGGCTGAGGCCATTCACTCAGTTATTTCCGTGTGTAAATATTAAGTTACAATATACTGTAATGGAACTAACAGTGCCTGCCCCAAGTCAGGTGCAACGAATGAGCTCTGGTTCAGTACCAATAGCTACACACGCACAGCACCCTTTGCTTGCATATGGACATGGATTATCTCACACATTTAGACCAGGTTCTGTGCAATTTCACATCTCTGGGACACCACTGCCTTCTTTTGTTGTAGTCTAGTTCTTGCAGGTGAAATTGCTCCCAGCCTGTAATTACTTGACTCCACCTTTGCTGGAGAAGGGATGGGACATGGAACCCACACTCGGACCACTTGGAGTAGGGTGTCTGTTACTGCTGTAATGGCTGACTCTTTTGAGCTTAAAAACAGATCTGCCCTCCCTTAATGGTCCTCTTTTCAGTTTGGAAGATTATTAGCCAAACATGTGGTTGCATTTTGTGGTTTTGGACTGTGAGAGAGGGGGGATGGTGAGACAAATTATTTAGTACATGAGGCACCTTACAAAGTCATGTTTCACATGGGCCATTTGTTTCCAAGGATTGTCTCTGAACAGAACACACAGAACTTCTGTGCCATTGCTTTATAAACAGTAGTGCAAAAAGTCTATGTTTTCCATATTATTTACCCGTCTTACAGAGAGAAAATATCGGTGATATTTCTTGGGAGGAAATATCACCCTCCCCAGAAAGTATCAAATTATTTTTAATCTGGTCAAAACAGAAAGGACATTATACCTTAAATCCTATCTTCTTATGAATTTGCTACCAAAATACCACTGAATTTCCAAATGCAAAATAATTAGCCAAACTGCTAACAGGAGCTGTTTCTCCACATGAAAAGCCCTGATTTAGTTATTTTTTTAAATGTACACAGAGGCACTAGACTTTTGTATCTAAAAAACATTTATACTTTCACTATAAAAATAAATATTTTTCAGATTATAAATATGTAAAGCAAGCTTCTGAAACTTCTTTGTGTCTAATCATCTAATTTGATGTTGCTTTCTAGTAAGTTACAATCATTATTTTCCCTGAGCTCCTTGGTTCAGTCATCATTCATCAGTTCTCAGACTAAAAGGAGTTTTTACAGCTGTGTCATAAACCAAATCAATGGAAATGTTGATGCAGCATTAACTATATCAGTCCTAACAGGTGTCTCTGTAATAGTCCTTGTAAAAGAAACACCTCTATGAGGCTCACCAGCAGGCTCCAAGGAGTGTGCAGAAGGAGGGAGCAAGGAATAATGGGTAATTAAGGTTTTCACTAACCAGAAGGATAGGTTCTTTCAGTTTTTGTCCATTAAAAGTCACACATGTAAGCATTGTGGTAATACAGATCTCAGCTGCACACTTCCAGTAAACTTATGACAAAATATTAAAAACCAGCCCCAAAGAGAAATTGCTAATCTTCCAATTAACTTACTCATTATATGCAATCCCATGAACTCTGCTGCATACTCACATGCAGGTGTCCATGTAAGGGATTTTTAGCAAGGAAAATGGTGTCTGTTGGAGAGATTGGTAAGAAAAGATGCCACTGATCTGACATATTTATTGTTTAAATCACAATTTAGGAAATGTCTTCATGCTGTGTGTTGGAAGCCCAAGCTGAGAATTCCCTGGAGAGCTGACCAAGAGCCCACTGCAAGAGAACCACCACAGCCCTGGGAGGTGCCTCAGCACAACAGTCTGTCACTAGGAGTCCTTTTGGGGTGCACTCCTGTACACGGAGAAACTGCTCAAGAGAGCTGGTATTGTGGTGCTATGTGCTTTATAACTTTTTTGTTTTGGAGCTTTCCTATCCATTAAAATCTCCCTCTGATTAGTACAACTCCATCTATGTCACATGAATGACCCCTTGCCACTTTTCTCCTCGTCTCTTACTTGTCCTGCAACCCTGCAGAGCCACAGTATCTTCCTTATGCTTTGGACAGCTGTATGTCTTCATACACCAGAAGGATGTGTTAGTCAAGGCCACTGATTACCCCCAGAGAAAGCTGAGGCACCTCCAGTGGTGATTAGTCAAGCTTTTTATTAACTTTTGTATGAGTCACAATGGGCTAAAAGTTATGATTAATTCAATTTCTAATGACACGACAACCAGTAGCAAAAAGAAAAGGACTGCGGTGTGCAGAACACCTGCTCCTGGTGAAAACCCAGGAGCCTTTGTATAAGAGAATTAAAAAATTCAGGAACATTTTTTCTCTTCTCGGATTTTTTCTGTCTAGCACAAAATACAGCCATATGTCCTAATCTCCAGAAAACAATTTTCCCTGTGAAATTTAAGCAAATTCATTATGAAATGAATTGCACAGAAAGTTGAGTGTTCTGTCAGTGTAGTGGTGTTTCTAAGGAGTCTGCACATCCCTTTGAACATAACACTTAACAGGACTGGGATGAGGCACAAGGGCCCTTCCCCGAGGGCCACACGCCAAACGTCTCCTGAAGCTTCCAAGCAGACAAAAGCCCTTGTTCCTTGCTGCAGTCTCCTCCATTGTGCCTCGCAGTGGCAATGTCCAAGCCAGGTCAGTGGGACTCAGAAGTAACATCATACTTGCTGACTCCTTTTGAACCTTCATTTTTCTTGGGAAAAAAATGACAAGGAAGGAAGTGCCTGCAAAAGACCACACACAACAGGAAGCCTTTCCTCCCTCATTGAATGAATTTCACTTCAGTATAGGGGCCAGCCAATATTTGCCCCTTATTTGGGAACATTTATAGTTCTGATTCCTTTAAAGATGTTGTTCCAAGGTCTGCAATGTCTCTGAAGACCATTACATAGAAGTCCTCCTGTGTAGATTAATCTGATACTGCACAATAAGTTTAGAAGCTGAATTAACAAAAGGTTTTAAGCTAAAAGAATAAAGTTTCTCCATCAGAAATTCCTGGATAGCTTGATTCTTTGCTGGTGGCATGCCTGGGGTTAGCCTGGGAGGGAAAGAAGAGAAAGGGAGGAGGCAAGAAGCACAGCACAATAGGTTGCTGGAGAGTCTGTTGGAACCTATCAAACTTGGATGAAAACATGACTTCCAGAGGGGCAGAAAGGAATAAAACTCCTTCTTCTTCATGAAAAACAGATAAAGAACTATCTTTTCCTACTTTTGGTGTACACCAACACAAAGCCCCTTCTGGCCTCATTAGCACAGCTGGAGCTCCCTCTTCTGATTCACTCCCTCCTCCTCTTCGGGATGTGGACTTTAATATTCTCATGAGCGATGTCAGGAGCACCCTGCTGGAGCCTCCACGACTGAGGTGGTGTGTTCCATATCCCATCTGTCAGCATTAGACTGTGATTCACAGAGGTATAAAACCGAGGGATGCAAAATCTGGAACTGCATATAAACAGTTCAACTCAACAGGCTTCTTTAGACATGCTCCAAATATTTGTGCAGCAGGCTAGAACCAAAGGTAGAAGTATCATCTCCAGAGAAAAACTGCCAACTTTGGAGGTAGTCACCCACTGAGGCTGCCTCAGAGTAACAAGTGTTTGCTGTGTGACTCTCTTCTAATCCTTGTGCAGGACTGAGGTTTCCTTGAGGACCTGAATCAAAGACGTACAAAGAAATGTGCACTAAATTTTTTCATTTTTCTGTAATAGTAGCAAGATCCTACACAAATTCCAAAACAGAATAATTTGGCAGCCTCTCACAGCTAAAAATATTATTTTCTTTCAGTAAGAAAAAAAAATTAAGTACTACTTGATGTTCATATTTTTATCATCTTGACATTATAAAACCCAAAGGAAAGACTAGCGATTCCCTTTTTGTGCTGCCAGCACTGCTCTGCCTTTGATTTCCACTATGCTATGCCTAAATGTGCAAGTGCTCTTCAGAGAGGCCTGATAAAAAGATATGAAGCATGAGGATTCTGTTCTTCACCATTTCTTTGGAGGGTGAACTCAAAATGGGGAGTCGCACACTTCTTAATTAGCCATTATGTTTTCAAGGCATGTTCACGTAGAATTAGCTCAGTCTCTCTAAAATAAAAAGGTAATACTAAGGGGGAAATATTCCCCACTGTTTAGTCCCCTCTAGCACTGCATCTGAAATCCAGCCAAGTATCACATGTGTACACTGCTCAGTATATACAGAATGTACATGAAGTCAGCAAAACACAATTGCAGGGCTTCTATTGAGAAAAACACAGGCCTGACCTTTTGACAGAGAAAACACTGCTTTCTCACCCAGTTACATCAAACTGGCTTTATATTTCATCAAGCATTTTGCTTGCCTTTTCATTTTCTTTTTCTTCTTCTTTTTTTTTTTAATCACTATTTTAAAATTTTTCCTGATCATCCAAAACCTGTGGGAATAATCATAATGTTCATAATCCTTCCCCTGCAACCCTTCTTCTGCTCCCTCCCTTTCTTTTTTTAGCGTGTTGGCAGCCCTGATCAATGTTGATTCATTGAAGGGAACAGAATCTGCAAACTCTTCGGTAACACTAGACAAGCTGCTACTACAAGCAGCTGCAGTTGCAGTTCGCATCTCACTGGGGGTTTTTCAGAAAACCCACCCACAACACACAAGGGGAATTCTCCCGGACAAGCTGCAGGTGCTATGGATATTTTCATTTAATATTCATTCTTGCAATTCAGCACATTTGTAATCCATGTGGTAAACTGTTACTTACATTTCTCCCAATGGACCACAACCAGATGTCGAAAATAAGAAGTCCGGTGGAGATATCGCTTCTTCTCCTCTTCGTTGTGCATTTCAATGGGCTTAAAACAAATCTGTTTTCTCAGGACAAAAGAATGTGCTTTTATATTTAAAGACACTTTTGTTGACATTAAGAAATAATAAATATATCCAAAAATTACAGGCGCCATGTAGGTAATGAAGTGCTTTAATTGGATGAGTGTTCTTTGGTTTATTAGAGAAAATGTACTCTTTTTACATGGCATCACTATCATCTTGTTAGCTAAAAGGCCAAGAAAAGAATCACAGTGGAATACTGCATGAATTCGTAGATTGATTATGTATATGTCACAGTGCTTTCCCAGAAGTCTTGATTTTACCAGTGTCAGGAGATAGGAATTTCTGAAGATGTTTGCTAATTTGTTTTGTTTTTTGTAAGCTTTTCTATTAGACTCATCACCATAGTGCTTTTGTGTTCTGAAAGCGTGACAGAGTTAGTATTTTTGTAGGAAAAAAAAAAGAGAACTAATACTTGAGCTATTTGCGTTTAAATATATACCACAAATTGGTTGGGTCTTTTTGTTTATTTGTTTATTTATTTGGATTTTTTAAAAGACAAAAGAAAACCACAGCATTTTTATGTGATGCAGTTTTAGAAACAATCCCCCACACTGTGCACCAATGACAGTAAAGAATCTGATATTGTCTTTGTTTTCCTGTACTCTGCCCATTCATAACACCTCTAGGTACATTCCAGTACTTTCAATAACAGCAAAACTTTCATTAACAACTCCTCCACAGAGAAGTAGGGGTGGGAGGATAATCACCTAAAGCCTCAGGTACAAGACTCTTCATGTTTTTATAAATTTTTAAGGTAAAAATGTTATTCTGCAAAAGAGTGTCCCCAGCTTCCTGACTTACGCATGTATCCCAAACTCATAAACACTGACAGGACATTAGATACAGGTAAGAATATATATGGTTCTTTCCTTGGACATCTTTGAATTTTGAAACATTTTCACATTTTTCTCAGCGTGGAGAGTATTCTTGTTTTCCATACTGAGTACTTT
Organism: Oreocharis arfaki; assembly: GCA_013398015.1. Classification (NCBI taxonomy): domain Eukaryota; kingdom Metazoa; phylum Chordata; class Aves; order Passeriformes; family Paramythiidae; genus Oreocharis; species Oreocharis arfaki. The sequence goes on along the minus strand of VZRR01010711.1, from coordinate 328,463 downwards.
CCTGTTCCTAAGGGTCCTAGAAAAGAAACAGTGTTCCATATGGCTAAAGGATGTACAATTGTATTGAAACAGATAGTTGTTGTCCTAAAAATTTGTCAACAGAAGTTCAATCTCTTTGAACAAAGTCATACTCTTCCTGGCACTTCTGAGCCAGAAAAAGAACATCTTTACTGAATCTCCCTGAGAAGGCAGTTCGACTGAATATAAAAATCTGGTGAACGAGGATGCCACACTGATGCATTTAATTGGTTTATTAGGGCCCGCAAAACTGGTTTGTTTTGCATCTGTCTCTCCAAAGTCAAGAATTCCAGCATAAGCTTAGGTCATGATTAGATTAGTGACCTCATCTCGGTCTCATATTGCAGACATTGGCCATGACCTCCAGTTTCAGGGCACATGGGGTGAAATCCTAGCTATGCTGAAGCCAGAGGGGCCCAGGCTGGTTTTCTCCTCACATTCTTGATTCCTTCAGGCTTTGCAGCTGTGCTGCAAAATGGGACATGTCTGCAGAATCCCAAAGGTAAATTGATTATCCATTCTACAAGAAAAAAAGTTCATGTAGAAAAGGTTTTTTTCTTTTAATTAGGAAAAAAGAAACGAAAATAGGGAAAAAAATTAAAACACTTCTAAAGGATTGCTTGAAAATGTTTGGGAAAAAAGGGTGCTTGCCTCAGAGAAGACGGTATGCGAAGACAATGGACCCACTATGCAAGGTACCAAGGAAAATCCTATAATCGTGCAGCTACCAAAGATATGCAAGAAATAACATGAGTAGGTATATAGTATATGCTCGAAATCCTACCTTGCCAGGGCTACCGTGGCTTCTTCATGAGAATTACAGATTTGTGTGCTGAGGCGGGAGAGATCCGACAAAGCTCAAGGGCCCAAAGCACCGCTTTTTCCATATGCCTTACCATTACTGAAACACCTGAGCTAAATAACCTATGTTAAGCTGCTGTAAAAAAAAAATTCAATAGCTCTCATTATAGCCCAGAATTTCTCATTTCCTACTTGTGGTGGGATGCCGGTTGCACCCTGGGTTGCTGTCTGGAGCGTATAATGACAGTGGTTCAGGGCCCTTTAAAGGTATTCTCTTTTTACAATGCCAACAAGGTAGTGGCAGTAAAAAAGAGAAGGGGGGAAAAATCGAACGCATAACAGTATTGGTGAATGAGAAGCATATGTGCTGACAGAGGAATGCGTGCTGCAGGGAGCTGCAAAGAGTTAGTTAAATCCGGATGGTCGATGGGTTCAGAGATGTGACAAGAAGTAAGGAAGGCTAGTGGGGAGGTGACAGGAGACACCAGCACAAAATACAGTTGATAAAAAGATGGGTGTTTCTACGTGTGACCATGACAGGAAGAAGATTTTTACAGTATTTTCAAGGGAAGACAAATGTGAAAAGACAATGGCAAAACAGTTTCTAGACTCTGTACTCCATGGACCTACGTAAAGGGAGAAGCATTCAAAAGTCTTTAATTTACATTCCATTTTAAAAAATTACGTCTAACAGTTAAGATGTTATCTACTACTATGTTTCAGTGCCCAAATCTCTTTTAAAAATGGAAATTCAATGTCATGTCATTTAAATTGTTTGAACAATTCATTGTAACACCTTTGTCTTTAATTAAACCAAGCTTCTGATAATTCTACTAAGCATGTAAATACTAAGTAGAGTTTATTAAATAAATAATTTTAATGGAAATAATAAAGGACTATTTGTTTCAGCAATATAAGCCATAGCTGTGAAGTACGAGATTAATTGCATTCATACAGATTTCAGATAATGACTTTTTTTTAAAATCATGAAATGGCAAAATATAGGCTACACAATTGGTCAAGTTGAGATATGAAGATGTTGCCTTAGATTCTTTAATTTCTGTGGTCATGAAAAATGAAAATTCAGACCAAATATGGAAAGTAAAAAGTAAGAACTTGAGGTATTGTTTGCACATACTATATGCCTAGAGCTTCTTGTTCTGAATTCAGATTGCTATAGGGAAGAGTAGTTCACAGAAAAGGTGTTTGAAAGATAATCTGAAATCTAATTAAATACGTACCTGGACACCTTGCATTTTATGCGAGACAATACGAAATGCCGCTATTTTAGTTAGCTTAGATAAAATTTTTTGTGGAAAAATTATCATTAACTTCACAGTTCATCAATAGTCCATACTTTAAGCATTTCCTTACTTGTTTCTCCTGTCCCCTTCTTTTTTCCTTCTGCTTTTACAATGCAAGTTCTTCCCAAACTTCATTTTTCTCATTCATGAAGCCAGAGTAAGCCCTTTTCAACCCAAAATCTGAAATAACACTCTGATTTTTCTATGTCTTGGTTCCATTTTATCCAAAGGGTGTTCATGCCCTCTTGCTAAGATATCACAGTGATAATGTCTTCTTTGCAGTCCTTGCTTTCAGTTATCAATATGAGACTTTGGACTGAAAAGTCTTCAGGCTATCGATTTTTTTTTTCTGGTTTTTTTTCTGTTTTAGACTTTCTTGGCGAAGTTCATCATTTATTCACTCAATCACAGAATCTCAGAATAAACTGACTTGGAAGGGACCCACAAGGATCATTAAGTCCAACTGCACTGGACAGCAACAAAAATCACACCATGTGCCTGAGAGCATTGTCCAAATGCTCCTTGGGCTCTGTCAGGCTTGGTGCTGTGACCACTGCCCTGGGGAGCCTGTTCCAGTGCCCAACCACCCTCTAAGTNCTGTTCCAGTGCTCAGCCACCCTCTAAGTGGTGAACCTTTTCCTAAAATCCAGCCTAAACCTCCCCTGACACAGCTTGATGTCATTTCCTAGGTCCTGTCACTGGGAACCACAGAGAAGAGATCAGTGCCTGCCCCTCCTCTTCCCCTCAAGAGGAAGATGTAACCACAGTGAGCTCTCCCCTCTCTGAAGAGCCAGTCAGTCTCCTCTTCTCCAGCCTGAAGAGACCAAGTGACCTCAGCTGCTCCTCACATGGCTTCCCCCCAAGGTCCTTCACTGTTTTCAGTGCCCTCCTTTGGACACTCTCTAAGGGTTTAATATCTTTCTTTTATTGTGGCACCCAAAACTTCCCCCAGCACTCGAGGTGAGGCTGCCCCAGTGCAGAGCAGAGGGGACAATCCCCTCCCTTGCCCGGCTGGCGATGCTGTGCCTGATGCCCCCCAGGACAGGGTTGGCCCTCCTGGCTGCCAGGGCACTGCTGACTCATGTTCAGCTTGCCATTAACAGGTCTAATAAGTAAATCTTAGGCATATTAGAGGAATTACAGGGTTTTCTCTCATTGTAGAAATTCCGCAGGTAGTCTCAACAAAGTTGCTTTTGATATTCTGCTGCACTTTCCTCCTTTCTAAGATTCTTCTTCAATGCAAAACAAACCTTGAAAGCTGAAATTTTTTGACTTTTAAGACTAGCAGTCTTAAAAGAATTTTAGAATTTATCATTTATTTTTCCATACACAATTCCACTGACTTCTCCTGTGACAGCATTTGAAAGCAAAAACTCCTTGATTTACATTACGTTTAAAGACCTTTGCTCCTGTGGGAGTTTTGAACTAAATAGAGTCCATCAACACTTCTCGAACCTTCATGCTTTTTAGATTTCCCTTGCTTAGTAATGCTAGAAAGTAAGTGGTTCCAATTAAACTTAAATGTCAGTCCTTTGTTTGACCATAATGATGAAGGATTCAGACAAGTTCATAATGAATAAAATTCAACATAATTTTGATCTTGTATAAAAAATTATCATTGCTCAGTTTAGATCCTATGAAACTCCCAACACATCTGGCAAAGGAGTTAGTTCTTAATTTTCAAATCTCTGTGTACTCCAGAACATGTATGGATGTCCAAACCTACTCCAGTGAAATTTAACATGAATAGAGCCTTCAGAAAGTGAACGGATCACATCTGAGAGAGCTCAATTTCAAGGGCATGAAGAACTTTGCAAGCTGAAGCCAAAAGATATGATTCATATCAGATAAAGTATGAACTGCTTCTGCAAATGTAACCCTTGGGGATACCTAATATTGCTTATGAGGAGATGGGAGTCCACGGAATAAGGTCAGAAGAACTTTGTAACTAGGGAAAATGATTTTAAAATGTCAAGAGAAAACTGTCAGTGGGAAAAGGTTTCACAGCTCTCAACAAAAAGTCAAAATATGCTTCTTGGAACTTGTTAGTATATATTTTTTAACTCCCATTTGGATTGTCTGGGAAAAACTCAGGCTCAAAATGCTCTGAGACATTCTTCATAATTGTCTAAAGGTGAGGGTGGCCTACAAAGTGTTTCAATTATCAAAGAAAATATACCAGCACATTTTCCTTCAGCACACGTGGGCTTCAATTCAGCAGAGCTCTTGATTTGGTGTATGAGCTCTAAGTGGTTCCTTCACTAAGATCTCATTGGAAGAAAGGAAACCCAAGAAAAGCAGTGAGACTATTTAGTCGATGAGTTACCCAAATGCTGTTGAATGCTGGCTATCTCACAATTTTTAATCAGACTGAAGGTTTTTTTATATGGCTTCACATTTCTACAGTAATGTTGGAAATGCTCAAGTCCCATTGAGGATAGAAAAATATATGGGAACTGCTTTCCTTTCTGCAACTTCATTTTCCTCTGTGCAAGTAAAGCTTACCATTTGAGGCACAAGGGAATGAAAAGACCTGTTAAACAGTTACTGTCTTTTTGTCTTAGAAGAAGGTGGAACAATACTCTGACTAAACAATGGATCAATTTTCCAGAGACAAAAAGTAAAATTTTTAATTAGAAAAACAAAAAATCAGTGCACTTACGGCAGATATAGCCACAGGTCCAAATAACGTGATTTCACAAGCATTAGTTAAAGGCATTAAATTAAATGACATTCTTAAAAATGAAGGAGATTCCTGAGGATTAGGAAGTGGCAAATACAACTCCATTAGTTTAAAAAGGGTCAAGAGATTAAAGACCGAGAAACTGAGACCAGGGAGTTTAACATCTGTTGAAGGGAAATCTTGGAAACTTTAAACTATGCAGTAGGAAGAACACGTGGGAAAGTGGTTTTGTGAAGCAATGTGGAATCAAGCAGTTTGTGTTTAACTAACTATAAAAGCCAGTAATTAATGGACCTGATCTGCTGGAGTTACTGGAAAATAACACTCTTTTGATAAGAGAAAGTGAACTTACTGGCTGTACATAGCAACATTCGGTGAGACACTAGAATGTATAAAAGAAAGATGAGGCAATAGGCCAAACCCCATGCTGGATCACAATGATGTTGAAGAATGTGGGAGAAAGGTTAGGATCTTTTTAAATTATAAAAGGGTTCAAATTAGAATAACTGAGTTGTCAGTTTGGGTGCTCTGCAAAATATAATATAGATCTAAAATACTATCAGTGTAAAGTTATTAAAAATAGTATTCAAGCATAAAATAAATCTTGAGAGTGTAAAGCTAGGTTTGTTTATGCAATATATCATTATACCATTACTGATTTTAAAAAACAAATGGATTTGGGGGAGGAATTTCAAATGCATCTTGCCATGCAGTCTTGCTTTTATGTCTTCTATTTATTCTTTCTGATTTTCTCCAACTAAAGCTTGTTTAGTTGGAACTACATAATCAGTTTTTGGAATAAAAATAATTCCTATCTGTGTTTTTGTACTGAATACAATGGAGTTCCACTAAGGACTGGGACCCTTAAATAGGAAGTCTGCAAAGTATTAATCAATGATTATATATGGGGGGTTTTTTCTGAACAGTGGCAGTGTATAAAAGCATTACAGCTCTCTAGCTTAAAATCCAGGGGTGGCTTTGAGGAAGGCTAATAATCCAGGAGCACCTGGGCTCCAATCCCAGTGCTGCTGCAGATGCCTTGTGCTGTGAGTATGTTCTTCTACTGCCTCTTGTTCTAGTTTTTCCTTCTGTTAAACAGAGATAATAAACCCAGCAGGTTTTATGAGGTTAAAGGTGTTAAAGTTGTGAATTCCTGTAAAAACATAGAATGGGAAGATATATAGAAATACAAAATATTCTTCTTCAGAAGAAAATGTGTGGCATATTAAGCACAGAAGGAGTTCGTATTTGGTGTGAATCAGAAGAAGGATTTCACCTGCTGTCTCAGGTTATAAACTTTTTGACAAGACTTGGGTACTAATATGTTTCCAGATGCATTTGACCTCTTTCTGCTGTGCCATCATCAAGCCTGTTACTGAAATAGTGATATTAGCTACGACTGGGTAAGGAAAGAAAACACAGCACAGGTTTAACTCCCTGTGCTGCTTCTCAGAGAGGGACATGATATCCTCAGGAGGCCCGGTGCTGTCAGGTGACACAGAATTAAGCTGTCACTAGAAATTCTTATGAGAAGCCTTCCTGACTCAGTTAGCTGACCGGCTGATCCCTGATGCACCAGTTTCTCTGCCAGATTCCAGCGAAAGGTCTGTCTCCCCACAGGAGAACACCTTGAGCTGTTGTCCAGCTTGCCTCCAGCCTCTCTCTCCAGTGTGATGACTGGCACAAGGGGAAACAGCACTTGACAGAGTTCACGGACCCAAATCACCCAGAAGAGCATGAGCCCAGAACTTCCAGCAGAAAGTAGATGGAGACTCTTTTCATACACTGTGGTGAAACCAAATGAGAATTTTAAAGAATAATTAGATGAATAGGAAAGGAAACTTTGGTCAAAAAGTCTGTTTGAAAAACAGATTTTCTAAACAGATGCATTATGACTCCTAGTGAAGAAAGATACTTCTTTCTGTCACTAGATGAAATGCCTCCCAAAGCACCTGTTTTCTGTGTTTATGCTCAAAGGAATACAAATGTTAAGTATTTCTTTTTCATAGCTTTTTAACCTAAGTTCTGTCTCCCAAAATGCAGCTGTTTGCAGTGTTGATTTAATCAATATTTTTTGGTATAATCTCTATGTTTTTCCCTTTGTTCAACAGTGCAGAGGGTGCTAGAACAGGGAGCACAAGCTATCCTAACTAGTTATTTGCCCCTAAGTACTAATTTGCATTCATCATTCCTGAACTGAGTTTGCTTTTTTTTTTTTTTTTTGACCTACATGTCAGCTGGTGTTTTTTTGAGCACAACACAGTTCTTATGGGGATTTTTTAAAATTATGTGTTCATCTCTCTTTCAAAAATCAATCTCAGACAAAAATATGGTATTTCCTGAAAACAAAATCCTTGCTTCCTCTACTGCCCTCTCCATAGAACTAGACTTAAATCAACATAGCTTTGCTGACTCCAGCTGGGTGTACTGATTTTAAACAACTGAAAATCTGTGCTGGGATACATTGGGGTAAATTAGCTTCCTGTACACTGGTCTTCATTCACCCCATTTTGCTTTTTGTAACTGAGACTCCTTCACTGGGAGCATGCTCACATCATCTACAGTCTGTTAATAGAAAAATAGCTGTTCTAGAAATGTGAAAGATGTATTGGCAGAGATTTTAGCTGTAATTACTTTTTCTCTGGACGTGTCAGCTTAGGGTGATTAGGTAGCCATCTTGCACAACCCAGATCAGTACCTTAAACTCTGTGATGAATCTGAGCTTTAGATCTCTTGTCCAGGGCTGCTGAGCGCAAGTGCGATTCAGCTTCAAGTTTAGGCACTTCAGTGCAGATGTCTAAAGAACAGGATGCAAGGAGTGCCCCTTCACAATAAGTCTGGTCAGTCACTGAAAATTACTCTTAGGTTTATGTGAGGTAGACAGGGCAATTTTTTTTTCCAATTCACAGAGTACATTTGTTTAGCATGTTAAGAGGTGTTTGAATTTCCTATATTCTCCAAAGAACACAAAAATCAAATACATAACTTGTACTAAAAAAAAATATTTTTAGCTTGTGAAAGTTCTTGTGTGATATTTCAGATTGAAAAACCCCAAACACTTATATTTGTAGCCTTCTGCTTTTGACTGGAAGTTCAGGTTCCCCAGCTGAACCTTCTCCTTACTAGTACAGTGGTATCCAGCCTCAGTAAGAGGAGGTGACTCATATCAGGTCCTGCAGGAGGTAATCCCCTGAGCTGTGGCATTACAGGGCTTGTATCTTAGGATGCACTAAACTCATCACTTCAGGGAAAAAAATCCAAGTAAAATATTGTGATTTTCTCAAAGAGGTTTTGGAGGAATTTTTGATCAAAATGAAACAGACAAACACCAAAACACCATATACAGAAAAGCACTTTTCACCAACAACAAAATATCTAATCCAAAATTTAGACAATAATTTAGACAGACTTTCTTGTCATTTTCTGGATACAATCAACTAAAATCTCAATAATCAAAAAGTCTGTATTTTTGGTAGATAATCATTAGTGAGTCAAAAAGAACTTGATTCTTCTCATATTTTCCATGTTCATCTGAGTGATAAGCTCTCTGAAATAACATTATTTCTGCTTTATAAGCTTTTTTACAGGAGCTGAAGCATTGTAGGCTGAATTTTGGTCGTATGACCACCTCTCTGCATGGCCATTAGAAACAGCCTATATTTTACCATCTTAATGAGAGAAATCATTTCTGTGGCACCTGAATTTGGTCTGGGTCAGACACAGCAGAGTAACACAGTGAAGAATAAGAAAGATGAACATCACGCAGGAAAGATAAGATTCTTCCCTCCTTCAGCAACATAGTTTTCCAGTTTAAGTATTTGTAGAAGATTCTTTATTTTACAAAGAGAAAACTACACAGCAGCAGAACCAATCTAAGTATTTTCTGCATGTTTCAAAAACATGGGGTTTCTTCATCTGTTGTAAATCAACAAAGCTCCAAGTGAAAATCTGACCTGACATTTTAAGTCATGGACAGGCTGTGCAAAATACCAGGAAACAAGAACAGCTGAGCTGGGAAACTGCTGGAAGACCTAGGAATTTTTTCCCCCATTCGTGTGATGGGGAAGATAATGCATACCACCCTCTCCAGAGTGCAGTGCTTTACAGGCAGAGACTTAGTGGGGCTTTGGGTGGGAAACTTACACATTTTTGCGTTAAAGCAAGCTGTCAAGCAATATCCATGAAGCTGTTTAGCTTCTTGTAGTTCAATATTTCTTGGGAGCAGCCAATGGGAAAAGATCAGAGGTTTAAAGGCTAGACTACTAAATTTCCTGGAGACTTTGCACCAAATATCCAGTGAAATAATCACACCAAATAAGCATTAGCTTACCAATCTGCATTTTGTTCAATAGCAAAATAATGAAAATTTGATAAGACATGATGTTTTTTTAAGTGAAAAAAACCCTTAATTTACATTCCGTATGGCAAAATTGGGGAAAATGGGCAATAAAATGTTAGAAATGGGGTGAGACCAGCCAAAGCCTTGCTTGTTTTTCCAAGACTGGGTTAGGTTAAAAAAAAAAAAAAGTGTAGCTTAAGTCAGAAATATACCACCAGAATTCATGTTTCTCAGATCTGTCAAGCCAATAAGCAGACAGTCAGTGTATAAATAACAGCCAGACATTTTATTAGGTTTTTTCCCAAATTTTTCAGGAATCTTAAACTGGGATTTGTTTTCTAGGTGCTTGTGAAAATAAAACATTATTTTTGAGCATTTCTGAGAGGGTGGTTAAGAGGATTTTAATTATAATGAAGACCAAACCTTGTTCTTTTAACAACCTCCCAATGCCCACCAAAGGATGTAAATCAGGGGCAAATTGGGAGAATTAGCATTCATGATGCTCAAGAAAAAAAATTGTTTGAAGGGAGGAGAACTGACTGGCACACTTAAAAGATTGGGGAGTCATTAGCTGTCTGAACAGTCTGTTGTGAACCATTCCAGACAGCACTTATTCCATGGCATTTCCATATGGTTACAGAGAAAACAGAATTGCATGACAGTGAGACACTTGACCTAAAACACATGGCAAACCTAGGAGATGGCAATTATAGTTCATCATGGACAAATATATTTGTTTTGCATGTAGCAGGAGCACAGTGAGAGAGAACTGCTGCTGTGAGACAGTAAGGAAATTAAAAATGTGCCTTCACTTGCTCCCTGCAGCACTTAAGAAGATGCAGCACTTTATTGTAAAGCTTTTATGCAAGACTCCAAGTAAGGCCAAACAAACTAGGCCTGGGGATTTGAATAAAAACATCTCTCTTTGGCAAGCTGGATACCCAGCCTACTTTCTCCACACCCACCCAAGTCATCCATGACCACAGGTTATAGCACAACACAGTCGTGTAAATTCAGATCATATGAACAGAACTATCTCCTTGCTAGACAAAAAATTCCGGCTGGTAAATATACGATAGCTCCATTCCTGTTTTGACAGTTCTGTGAGCAAAGCAATAAATCCTGAACTGATTTTTATTTGATCCTCTCATTGTCTCATCATAAATTTGTGCCAGTGTTGACTCTCAAAGTACGGATTTTATGTTTCCCTTTCACATCATGAGACAATAAATTCCACATATATCACACATTTATAGCAGATGTTCCTAAACAGACAAACCAGGTGCTAAACATATTTTACTCTGATGGGTAATTTTTGAAATTATTGCAATCAATGAGCTAATAATGCTGGTGGTAATGATGAAGTCAAGTTATTATTACCCATTACATTTAATCATTGACAGCAAGTTAATTGGACCTAATTGGAGAAATCATCATAAATAACATGGAGCAGATGGCAGGCATTTGTTTTTCCACTTCCAAATCTATCTGACAGAGTTATAGATAAAGTTTGGATGAACCAATGTAAAAGGGCAGAGAGTGTGTACACCCCCCCATAAGGCCATGGTTCACATTGGCAAAGTTGCAAGTCTGACAGGCACAGAGAGCTTTGATAAGGCTGGGCAGCTAAACAAAAATTTTTGCATGTTACCTATGTCTGTCAGCTTTTTATGCACTGGTTTCAAACCCATGCATACAACAGCACTGGAGGGTGATGGAGGCAAAGAGTGCAAATTAAAAAAGAAAGCAGGAAAGGGAAAACTGATCTCCTCAAACAGATGTGTTTAAAACACAAATTTCTGCATCTGACCTTATCACTGAAGACTCTTTTTGGGGAGAAATTGGTGCTTCCTGGGTGTGACTGATCTTATCCTAACACAGAGCGGCTAGAATAGCAATCCAAACTGTTCCTCCCTACCAAGTGTAAATGGTGTCAGATGGAAATGTTGACACACAGATGCCTAAGTGATAGATCCCACCCAAATTGTGCACAAACTGAGCCAAGGGCTAGGAAAGGGAGCAACAAATTATGTTCTTCATGTGGCTGCATGTCCACACAAGGCAAGGGGCAGAGATTGCAGGAATGGGAGCAATACTCATGCCAGTTTTAACCACGTGGAACAGGAGTTGTCACACTGTGGCTTTGACACAGGTCAGCAGCCCAAGATTGCACTCACTTTTGCTACTAACTCAAAAACTTTCAAGACACTGAAGCTCAGTCCAGTCAGCAGGAATAGACCCTTTCACACACAGGGCCTATACCAATGATGACTCTCCTGGATGATTCCCAGGCATGGCTTCAGCGTGAGACAAAACCCTTCCTCATTAAGAAGCTGGAGTCATCTACCCAGGTCTTGAGTGTAAGAAAGTTTAGAAATACAGAAGCTACCAGGCCACCACAGTTGGCTTTCAGTCAAGAAGAGAGTCCTTGCAACTCTTCCTTTCGCTAGTTTAAATGTAACAACACAGCCCATAAACTTGGGTGATTTTGTTTCTGAAGACCATGGCATTCATTTGTGTTGTTATTCTTGATTCTAAGGTCAAAAACAAACACATACAAAAGGGATCTGACATCTTGGGATATACCATGCCTTATTATTGAGATATATGAAGGGTGTATCCTTTTGTTCCTGCTTAGTTCTATCTATGCACGTTTCAGATTTTCCCTCTGTCTACTAGTAATTTGCCTGCTGTCTGATTTGAATGGAAGTGTCTCAGTGACATTTTTATACTACATCTGAAATACAAGGAAAGGAGAAACAGAACATTCAAGTGTACATTCTGGGCCGATGGTGCTATAAGTCTAGAAACATTATCCCTTTTCTTGCATCAGTGTTTCCACTCATTTCCACGTGCTCCCAAGCTGTCATGAGAACACTTGACAGAGCATAATAGTAATTTTCTCTCTCATGGACTTTGTGATCAGTGCACATATCAACCTTTCTGAAGGAATGAAGAATTTATGCTGAGCCTACTGGCTTTCCTCTCATGTTTCTACAATGTGAAACCTCTAATCTCTTACTTTAAAACTGCTTTCCTCTTTTTAAAATCTGACACAAATAAGTGAATTAGAACTACTAAATCCCAGAGGCTGTGCCCCCATCGCAACGTGCAGATTCCATACCCTGCGGACCAGGAACAGCAAACAGCATGGCATCAGCCCTGGGTTCTGGTCTGTATTCCTGGATTGCTAATCCTTGTAGCAAGTGGTTTTAGGAACAACTGACTACAGTCAGAGTTTACTCCTAATTCCCTGCAGACAGAGGGTTTATATAATGGTTTAATATTCAACAACTAAACCACAGTTAGGAAGTGAGGAATTCGGAGGTCCATTGAACATAGCAGATTTTTTAGTGACTCAGTCCAAGGTTATTTCATAAATTAAACCAAAGGTTTAAAATACCATAAAAACGGTATTCCAACCACCCACAAAAATGCAATTTTATATGGTTTAGTTGATATACAATAAAAAGATTTTTAAATGTTCTGGTTTTAAGTTGTCCAATTTTCCTATAAATGTTTCTAAATTGTTTCTCTCCCTGTACAATATTGTCATAATGTTGTTTCTTTCAATTTCTTCAGTTTAAATGTCCATTTAATATCATGTATTAAGTCTTGATCTTCAAGTCCAATCTAAACAGTAATTTATTCATTCATCTGTACCCATACATTCACACTTCAAAAGTTTCCATACAGAAAAAAGTTTCAAGAAAAATCTGAATCTTGATCATAATTTAAATGTGTACAAACTTACAGCCTTCCCATGCCCTTTTAAATTATTTTAAGACTTGTCAGTTATTGTAAGGCTGTTTTTATCTCTGCTACTACATCATAAAGAATACCGTGCACAAAGTTGTGGATGGAGAGTGACATAACCTTCTTATATCTCCTCTCTGATTGTTTTCTGCTTCTTTTTTTGTTGTTCTATTCTTTTTGCCAGGTTGTTCGGGTTCCTTAGTGCAACTTCTTTTAAAATGCAGTTACAAGAGGAAAATACTGATCTCTAACTTTAATCATGTAAAAATTAAACATTTTGTCTGAACTAAGAATTTAGGCTGCCTAAGAAGTCAATGGGAAAAACAGATGGTTTGAGAAGGTGATTTATTCTATTTCATTTTCTGTTTCATTTGGGTTCTTCAAAACTTCCTGACATTTCCTTGGAAATCAATGTCTGGACTCCTATTTATACTTGATACAAAGGAATTTTTTTCTTCTTTTTTTGTCTTCTATATTAAAACTTCCAAGGTGTGTGACGTTACATGTCCACTGGACTCAGTGATTTTTCAACAGTCATTGCAGAAGGAATCTTGGTGTCTAGACTAGAGCTGATAGCTGAAGTTGTGTGATTTACCTACCTAAAATTCTGAAATCCAATGAATTTCCAACTCTTTCCCATAACAGAGAGCAAAAGATGATGCTGAAATTAGCAATTCTGGAAATATTGCATCCTAGATGGAAGTCATTCACCCCTCAGGGAAGCTGACAGAGCCAGGTAACAGTGGGATTTATCTTGTTGATATGCAGTTTAAATATATATTGTTTTCAGTAAAATAAGGAACCATTCAAATTTCTGATGTTCAGTGACTGATTTACTGAACTTAATCAAAATGTTTTGAAGATACTAATATTTGGAAGACAGTTTTTTCTGCCAAAACATAAACCAGAGAACTTGATCTCCAGCAAGAGCACCCTGTCCACAGTCTGTATTAAATAATCTCGCTGACCAAAAGGTCACCAGCCTGCAGTGGGTCCACCTAATGGAAATACAGTTGCCTAAAACAGACTGTAAGGACAGGGCTGGCTGACACACCACCATGATTTTCCTTTTGCTCTCTCAAAGCCTCCAGCCATTCTCACAGTCCTCCAGCATATCCATGAAATTTGGTGGGCATCTAGGAGTTAAATGTGAAGGGCTGCACCCTATTTCAGTACTTGTTTGAGAACCCAGATCTCACCAGGCTGAACGTGATGTCCCTCTGTTTCACTTAGGTTGGTGGTCCCTGAGGTGTAGTGACCCCTCACTGAGAGGACACAAAGACTGAGCAGCTGAAGTGTAAAGCCTCAGCAGACAAACTCTGTCATAACCGTGTTCCCTGAGCTGCACTGTGAGTGGGCAATAGCAGCAATCCATGAAAATAAAAGCAGCTGAACCCAACACAGCAAGAGACACTGCCAAGTAGCTCAAAGTAGGGTCAGTTATGAAACACAGGGAAAGAAGAGGGAAGAAAAGAAAGGCCAAGAAGCTGCTGTGTAGCAATAAACTTTGATCAGAACTTATTTAAAGTGATCAGAGTCCAAAAAAGGTACTTTTATCTATTTTTCAGTCTTCTTAGACTTCTAAAATCTTTGCTTTCAAAGCAGGAGGATTTGGGTTAAACTTGAGCAGGATTAGCTAAGGCAGAACTTCCAATAGTGTCTCAGCTACACTTGCAGACATTCATACTTTACCCTTTTAAAAAGGAACGAGCAGTGGAAAGCTTTAATCACCTGCCAATTTAATATTTTCATAAGAAAACCTGAAGTTCTGTTAATGGACAGATGGTTAAAGGGCTATTATTAGTTAATATTAAAGAAAGAAATCCAAAGACTGGAAGAGGCTTTGGAAGCAAAAGCAGCTGGGAATCCTAGACTAACAGAAATCAGATACGGAAAACGTCTATTAAGTCATCCAATCAATGCTACAGTTAATATAAAATCACTCCTAACAGCAGATTTGCTAGTGGTTTGTCCAGCCTGGGTTTAAATATCATGAGCAATCAGGTTTCTGACACTTCCCCACATTCCTGTGGACCACTCTGCCAGGAATTTTTCCCCCTGATATTCTACCTATATTTACCTTTTCACACTACTCAATGTATGTTAACATTCCTAAAGTAATTCCTTTCCTCTTTTTTATTGTCAATTATTTTTACAAGACTTTCACTAGTTTTAATTAACCAACTTGATTTATGCTTTCCATTTTAATGTTCAAAGAAGAAAAATTTTAAAATTACAGGACTTAACCACTTCTCAATTTTGGTGGACTGGATCAAAAGCTCAGCGGAGATTCTAAAGCATCTCAGCTAATCTGGAATGGTTTGAAGCTGCTTAATCTCCAAAATGCTTGTGAAGTTATTTGTATTATATATATGTATTTTGAAAGAGATTTTATATTTTAGTGACATCAGCCAGGTCCCCTTCTTTACTCACTGTTTTCCTCGCCTATGACTTTCTTTGATAATTCTGGAGTCATTCCTAAAGAGTTTAAGCTTTGTTAGTGCTTATTACCACTTTTGAATCGAGATATAATCAATTATTCANGTGAAAGAGATTTTATATTTTAGTGACATCAGCCAGGTCCCCTTCTTTACTCACTGTTTTCCTCGCCTATGACTTTCTTTGATAATTCTGGAGTCATTCCTAAAGAATGACTTAAGCTTTGTTACTGCTTATTACCACTCTTGAATCGAGATATGATCAATTATTCAGTTTTCCTGGGAGAACTAGCATTTTCACATCTTTCTTTGTGGAGTCCTTAGGAAGATTCCTTGGCCTTTACTTGCTCCCTTTTGTTCTCCTTCTCCCATAGGAAGCCTGTTGTTTCATCTTCCTTTAAGTCCTGTTCTGGAGAAAGGTGTCAGTAGGAAGAGTTTTTCACCTGTGAAAAGCTTAGGGAATTTGATGGCCACAAGGACTCAGTCATAAGGACGAAATTGCTGGACCACATCAAAATTTTGAAAAAGACAAGAAGGACATAGGTTAAAAATTACAACCCTATTCAAAAGATCTGTGTATGTTGTTATTCTTGCTCTTCAGAGTACTGAAAAACAGTGGCTTTCCCTTGTAGGGCTGAAAGGGGGCCTTTATACTTTAGACTGATCATAAGGATACGAACAGTGACACCACTTATGCCGTGTCCTAGTCTTAAAAAGTAAGTTCTTGCAAGTGCAGAACCCATGTCTGATGAGGAAAGACTTGACTCAGCATTTAGTAAGGGAAGACTGCTCAGTTTAGCAACAGAAAAAAAAAAAGCGTGACAAGATCAAGTGACTCAAATACAATGTGAAGGTTGTTTTTAAGAAATTAGGATAATTAGTCATTAGATAAGGATAATTGAATGCTGGGGCAACTTACTTAAGGATATGACAGGCTTTTTAAAGCTGTAATCAAATTAGAGTCCGTTTCTAAAAATATAAATTAATGCCTAAATAGAAAATATTGGCGTGAGGCAAAGGCTTACGCGCTCTAGTTTGTGTTATGCTGTGCTGTGATAATGGTCATGTTTCAGAGTCTATGTATTAATTTTATTGCAATGGAGGCTCATATTTTCTTCTGAATTTGCACTAACTATTCCCACAAAAGAATGAAAAAGAGAGGAAAAACCCCAAAGCCCACATTCCTTTTCACTCTAGTAATTAATCCAAGATTATTAGGGATCTACAAGTCTGCTAACCTTACCCGTAAAGTCTTTAATTTTATCTTGATTTTCTAACAGAAATTCCTGATTAATTAATCTAATTCCAGCTGGTTAGCTTGTGGCAGTTGTAGAGTTTGCTCTAATGAGCAGGTTTCTTGGCCTGGTGGCAGATCACCATGTCAAATCAACCTCCAGGTGCAGAATTCAGGAAAGCTGGGTTCAAAGTTTCAGACATCTTAGGGTACAACAGTATACTATTTCAGCAAAAATCAAGACTAGCACTTTCTAGAAGACCCAAAGAAGAAAAAAAATCTCTGATTTAATACTGTATATCACAATGTAACAAAATAATTATTTCTTTGTATGCCAGGCTGTACACTAAAATGCAGACTATATTTCAGAAAAATTGAATAGGGATCACCACATACAGAACAAATTTAACAAAACTACGAGGCTTCCAAAGTACCTCAGGATCATTTTACAGACTTTTGAGACACCTTATTGGCTCCTGACAGACTCCTAAGATTTAGAAACACTGTTTTCAGTCTACAAGGTGAGGCAGTATCAGGTTAATATTGAATATTTTTTAGAAAAGACTGACTTCCTGATACAGCCTTAAATTATTAGTATTGAAATAGTGGTATTAACACAGTTTATGGACCAGGAAAAAGAATTTTGGTTAAGAAATGAAATGCAGAGTCAGGAAATCCAATTTCATTTCTTGCCTCTGGTACAGATTTTCTGTGTGGCTTTGACTGGTTAGGAATATGTTCTTATATCGAAGTACATATTCAGATTGACTAAATTAGATGCTGTATAATACTAAATTGTAAGGGCAGGATATTTTTTGTAGGTATTTAAAAACCTCAAAGGAACCTGCCTTCAACACCTAAAAAAGGAATTTAGGTATCTAATTTTATTTGTGTGAGAGCCAGGCACCTTTTTTTGGTGATCACCCTGCTTGGAGTAAATACCTAAAATACGTCTTGTAAAGTCCACTTATGGTGGTACTGGACTTACAATATCGTTGGAGAGAAATTCAAACTACTAACAGTTCATTACCACTTCTTTCTGAGCTTTCTTTAAATGATTCCGTTTTAGGGTGGTCTCCATTTCAGGCTGCAGTAGTTCCTTCAGCATCAACATGAAATCTCCAATTTTTAATAAAACAGACTCGAGTAAGGGAAGAGATGGATTTTTGCAGTCAGCAGAATAAGAAAATCTTGTGAAAAAGAGTATCAAAACCAATAGCAAAAATATTCAGTTTTGTTCCTCTTCTACATAGTAGAAGAGGAGCAAAACCATCCCAGTTGGTTTGAATGAGGCATAAGTGGGCTGGATATGTGAGGGCAAACTTCTTAAACCAAATTCCAGGGTTGTCCAAAATCGTCTTCGTAACAGACCCTCTCACTGTGAGCATTTTTAGGAGATGGACTCAATAGAGCACCAGGTATTTTTCATTCCCTTTCCATCAGCAAAATTTATGCCAGTCTATTTGTCTAAAGAAACCACTTTAATTCACAGTTCAACAAACTTCCTACAAATTCAGAGTACAGACAGATAACATAATAAGAAAGTTTAGGATTTTTTGTGCATCATTTTTCATGGTTTAATTAGACAAGAAGTAACAAACAAATGTAAATAGCACAATTACAACTGTTACTATTTCATTTACATGTGAGTGACTAAACTTTTGAGGCTTGTCTGATCACTTTTTTTTTTAATTTAGCCGCAGCAGTAAGAAGATTACTTGTCATCGGCATATGCACATTCACTGAAATCTGCAAAACCACTCACTCACACAGGGCGATGACAGACAATGACCTTTAGCTGTCTGAAATGTAGGCACATTGTCTAAGCTAGTTATCCAAGTTTACTGTACCTTTGGTGTAGATTCAGAGATGTTACAAAGAGAAGACCAACCCTACCTTAAAAATATTTTCTAAGATAACTTCTAAGATTTTACCTTCTCCTCCTGAATTACTTTCATTTCCATTGACTACAGGGAAATGATAGTCAGGACTGAGCCTAGATGCCTTAGAGCTCAGATTAGGTCAGATGGATCCCACCTGGCTGCTGGTTTAGTCTCTTAATTCTCTTATATTTAGGAAGTTAATTATCTTATTAGTTATAATCACAAAACTATGATTAAAGACAATAAAACATGAGCATAAACAATGGATTGAAAAATGCGAGTTCAGGGGGATCCCTGACTCTAGGCAATAGCCTGATTGGAGAAAGGAATCCTTCTGTATCATCTCCTGCTACAAGGGTTATGTGTAATTCGTATTTCCTCTTTTCTGAGCACTCCACTGCAGCTTGTTAACACTAATGGCAGCAAATGAACTATTTTCATGTTATAGAAGAAGATGGAAGTACCTACAAACTCTGCTCTCATCCTTTGACATTTCCATGGTCATTCTCAGATGAGTGGTGCTGGGCTGGGTTATGGGTGGGAGTTCTCTATAGCAGAACAATTTAGGTTGGCTTGTTTCAGATTGTGCTTTGCGGACTGCACGTTTCTCTCGGACTCTCGACTCAGCAGGGAGCATAACAGGCCAGTTCTAACATCAAAAAAGTTGTGCCTGTCCATAAATCATATGTATTCCTCCTCATCAAATAAGATGCCTTGGACTGTGATAATTTCTAATTTTTTGCCAATATATTTTTCAGCTGATTTATGGCACTTGCACTAAGTATGTGATCTCCAAGTATCTGGAAAGAAGCTATGTGCTTTTGCCTTGAACTCACAAATGTCAGTCCCTTTGCTTTTGAGGGTGTGAGTGATTATTAATGTTGTCTTATGCTGGCTTTTTTGGCAAAACTCACACTGGCTAAAATCACAACACGAATGTCTTTGTTTCCTATCCTCTGACTCCAAACAGTGCTCTTTCATAAATGTTAGCAATGCCCAAATGCCCCATTTTGCTCACTGGAAAATGATAAGCAGCATTTCTCTAGAAAAATGCACTTACCACACAAAGTAACTTTTCTGTTTGATTCTAGTAAGTTACATCTTTAAAAATAAAACACTTTACCTACCAATGACTCTGTGGAATCATAAGCACCTGAGAATCAGTCTCTGTTCTTCACAGAGTGCACTTGAAGCAGCACCAGCCCCTTTCGGAATATACTGGAATGTGTAGAGATCAGGATTTCACCAAACGTGATCAATCCCTCTTTGTCTTGCATCTTGTCATACACTGAAATCTTACTTATTTCTCCCACACACATAAGCAAGCATAAAAAAAAGTGAAGAGTTTAAATTCCTCTAATCTGTATCTTTTTCATATAAACAGTCAAAAACATTGTGAACTTTATTATTTCACATGTAAATATTTCAGCTGATCATCATCACCATAATGGTCTTTTCATTGGCACCCATACTTCAGAGCCTCACAAGCTCTGATATAATAATAAAGAAAAATAAAGTTGTTCTTCAGAAACTTCAGAAAGGACTGCCCTATTCCATTTATTGCTGTAGTTCAACTCAACATTCATTTTGCAGTGTTTCTGCTAGGAGTGCTTTCACTTAGGTCCTGAAGGAAGCTATGAATCTTTTCACATGCTGAGATCTTTCTGGGAGTCTGTATATACCGTTGAATCTGGGCAGAAGTGTTACACATTTATAATGTGTCTCAAAAAGTCTACCATCTCTGAGACAACAGATATCTTTCCGCTGTTTAGACTTACTAACTGAAAATTGACTGTTAATTGATTCATCTGGGTGCACTCTATGGTTTATTGCTGTTGTTTGTAAATCTGTTCACTTCTGTATAAGACAAATACAAAGGCAGTCCAGTCCCCAGAAATCGTTTCCCTGAGATATGGATAGAGAAAGAAGGTACTCAGAACTGCTCACCAAATACCTTATGCAACCAGCTACCTCTATTCACTTTCTTCTCCTCACTGAGAGCCTCAAGAGTTAGGCACCAAAACTACATGCCTAAGCTGGGGCCTACCCATAAGTCTGAAAAAAATACAGGGGAAAGTTTTATATGTATTGCATGTATTTTTTTGCTTCTTAGTTTCATTTTTGGATGTCGTTTTCTTCTTATTATTATTCTTATTCTTCTGTTGTTATTTTCTTTCTCTTTTATGGCCTTTGAATAGAGATTTGAATCAAGAGAGAATTGAGGCCACATGTTAGGATATCATTCACATGCCTTCCTGCAATGTTCTATGTTAGTATTATCATTTTCCTTTGGCATTATTTCTGTGCAATAATAAGAGCAATTCTGTGTCACCAGAATTATTCTGGAAGTGTGATATTTACTGCTATCTTGGCCTTGCCTGAGCACAGAATTTTATTTGCTAAGAAACATGTGTGATATTTTTAAAGGGAAAATAATTGGTCACTGAACAGTCTTAGAAGGATGTCAGCATGAGTTGATGAGATGTATTCTGCCATTGGAATCAGCAGATTTTGTAATTTCATTGCAGTATTGTTTTACTCATTAACAATTATGCATGCACTAGGCTAAGATTTGTCACACATCTTCTCAGTCTGATCATTTGGTCTATCTTTCTGCTGTCATTTTGCTA
Organism: Oreocharis arfaki; assembly: GCA_013398015.1. NCBI lineage: Eukaryota > Metazoa > Chordata > Aves > Passeriformes > Paramythiidae > Oreocharis > Oreocharis arfaki. The sequence goes on along the minus strand of VZRR01010711.1, from coordinate 307,377 downwards.
ACCGAGCTTAAGCCCTAGACTTGAAATCCTTCTAAGTTACTTCATGCCAAAAAAAGTTTTCATCATTAATAGAAATGAATACAAAAGTGAGTGCTCGACCATCTTTCTTTTTCTGCCTTCTTGGTGTTAAAAGTCAGTATATTAGGATCTGGTGTCAGAGAAAAGCATGATAGTAAACAAAATAGCCTTATTTCAAACGTATTTAGTTATCATAGCTTTTTCATGGCAAATTAGTTCAGAAAATCAACATGCAGTTGCTCCTCAGATTAATGCAGTTTTAAGTGACAGAAAAAAAGAAACAGAATATGTTTGTGTTATTAACACAGAGTAGCTGTAGCTTCACTGAATTGCATCAATATCTATTGAGATTCAAACACATGTTCAGCGAGGTCAGGTTGAAAAGATCTTTTAAATCAAAAGAAGTGCTAAAATTGTTACTTTGACACTGCAGGGAAGGTAAATCTGAATTTTTTTGGTTTTTATTCTAGAGCTACCTTGAAGGCTATGGAGGACCAGAGAAATTGAAATTAAACCTCTCATTATACTTTAAAAAGTTATACTAATGTATTTTCCCATGGATGGTACGTGTTTTGGATTAACAGGAACACTGGAAAAGAAGACAAAAACAGGAAAGGGAGAATGGCAACTGAAAACCAGAAAGATTTAGAGACGTACAGGATATAACTAAGCCCACAAAACAAGCAAATGGGAGCCCTCCACAAAACTATCATAGAGAAGATTACCAAACTTAAATACACTACTTTGTTTCTCTTTCCACAGAGCAAAATTGTAGTGTTCATCTTCACAGTAAGTTTTGGACATCAGAAGCATAGATTAGCTTAAAAAAAAAGTGCTAGACAAAGATCTGAGTGTCCAGAGACAGCTCCTACAAATTATGGACCTAAAGCAAACTGTTTCAGGAAATCATGAGATGTCCTGATTGTGAGATGCTGGGAATGTACAGCTGCAGCTTCCTTGAGCATCTGCTCCTGCCACCATCTCAGGCAAAACGCTGCACAAGAGGAAAACTGTTTTGCACATTATTCTACCTCAGACTCATAGAATCATAGAAGGTTGGAAAAGATCTCTAAGATCATCAAGTCCAACTGTCAACCCAGCACAACCACCATGGTCACCATTAAACCATGAGTTCAAGTGCCACATCCACACGTTTTATAGAACACTTCCAGGGATGGTGACTCCACCACTTCCTTGGGCATTTAGTTCTAATGACTGACAACTCTTTCCATGAAGAAGTTTTTCCTGATATCCAATCTAAACATTCCCTGGTGAAACTTGAGGCCATTTCCTCTCCTCCTGTCACTTGTTCCTTGGTAGAAGAGACCAACCACAACCTCACCACAACCTGCTTTCAGGGTGTTGTAGAGAGCAACAAGGTTTCCCCTGAGTCTCCTTTTCTCCAGACTAAACAATCCCTCAGCCTCAGTTCCCTCAGCCTCTCCTCATCAGACTTGTGCTCCTGACCATTCTCCAGCTTCGTTGCCCTGCTTTGGACACTCTAAAATTCATAACTGAAAGGTCTTTAACGTTCACAAGCTGTTTCCCTCTGTCTTGCTGTAGTTTTGGGGTTTATTTACACAAACAAATAATAACCCTCATTCCCTCCAAAACACAAAATGTCTAGTATTTCAATGAAAGCTTCAAAGCAGCTTGAGGACATTCCTCCTGGCAATGTGAAAGCAGGCTTGAGGGTCAGACCCTTCCCTTTACCAGTGCTTTTACTCACCATCTGTAGCCATGGGGTAGGCCATTTCTCAGTATCAGATAATCAGATAACACAGACACTGTGTTCTGGCACAGCAAGCAATGAAAGGTGATGAGCACTGCTTCCTATAACCTGAAACTCTCTGGGAATCTGACCAAAAGATGGCTTCACCACCAAGAATTTTGTTGCGCTGGGATGGGACTCATGCCTGGACTTTATCTGTGGGCTGCAGCTGGCAGAAGGATGGGCTTGGTTGGCACATGGGAAGTACAATGACTAATTCAATAAGGGAATTAGTACCATATGTAGAATATCCATACTGTTGCAAAACATTCAAAGAGAAGGCAGTCTAAACTTCAGATTTAATTCTTCTTCAGGACTAACAGAGCTACTTCTATTAGTTCCTTTTTAAAACCTATTGAAATGTTTGTGTAAAGAATATGTGTGGTAACCAAATACGGTTTTGCTTTATTTCACATGAGATCACCACTTTACATTTACTATAGGTCTAAAGTGTTTCACCCTGATTTGAACCTCAGCCTACCACAATTACAGTGTTAGAGTTCATCTGACTTCTCCCAAAAGTCTTGGTGGGCTATTTTATTATTTTTGTGATGAAATTGTGGAAATGTCATTGCATTACTACCGCTGCTTTGCTGTTCATGTATTTGATTTGGTGGCACTGAAAAGCTCACACCACACATCCAAGCAAAAGACAACCACAAAAATTAACTTTGTGTTGCCTATTTGGAGAAAACATGGTTTAAATTGTTGGTCTTGGCATGTCTCAAAGGACCTGTGAAGGCATTTGGAGCCAGCCTTCCTCATCAGCTAATTTATGTGTGAGAGTTAAATAAAGGAACCTTGGGAAAAGGTAAAAAAGAGCAGATAATCAAATATTAGAAAAAGGGGAAAATAAAAATCTGATTTATATTATTTTTAGTGTATTTTTTAAATTGAATTGACAAATATATCATGAGGCAGAGGTTAACTAAACAACCCCTGATGAAAACTATATAGAGTAACTTAACATAATAAAATGTAGCATGAAGCAGAACATTCTATGATGTTTCAGGACATGGGGTATTCCGTCTCTTTCAGTTAGAGGGCCTTTATTACCCACTAACTGTGTCTTGATACTCAAGCAAGACAGATGATGTGGTGACAGATATTTAAGATTGAGAACTAATGTTCAGTCTCTAATAGAGAACAAGAAAAGGCAGGAGAATTTTTGCACTCTAACAGCTTGCCTTTTCTACTGCTGTCTGGAAATGGAATTGAACAATGGTTCCGGAAAGGCTGGAGTGGGCTTTGGGATGGGAACACAAGAGACTGCAGTCCACACTCTCAATTTTTTTTATTTTAACCTTGGTACGTCTTTGAAACTGAATAACACTAGCATAGGAGTGCTCTAACCCTCTCTTTTCCAGTTGCTATACAGACTTTTTTAAAGAGCTTATCATGTAACTGTCCATCTTCTGTCTCAGTCTGACACAGGATGAGTGTTATGTTCTTTTGAAATTTCAGGATTTGTGAGATGAGACTCCGTTTTAAGGGAAACTTTAATTGCACATGGCCAGTTGAACACTTAGGCACTCCAAATAGGGTCCACCTTATTACCCACAGGTTTGTAACAAAGCAAAAGCTATGACTCTACTGACAAAAATCTACAGCCCTGCTGAAGGATCTCTTTTACAATAAGGTGAGTCAGTGCTGTCAGGTTGTGCTAAACAGCGCTGTAAACGTTTTTGAAGCACCCTGGCAGCGGCGTGGCAGGCTGCGTCTCTCCCGGGAGCCTCAAAGGCGCTCGGAGCATTTGCACCCCGGCAAAGCATCAGCTCCTCGACGCGGCGGTGGAAAAGGAGGCGAGGAGGATCTTCGCATGGGTTCTCCAGAAAAATTTTATTTACATGGCATCAGGAATCTCAGGGGCCATGGCGCCAGGAAGAGCCCAGAGGCAGAGGCTCCCAGGGGCAGCAGGGACCCCAGACGAGGACACAAGCAGCCCAGAGGCGAAGACGCAGACGCACGAGGGTCGTGGGGTCTTATATGGGGAAAGGGAGGGCGGAGAGAGCATGAGAACCAATGGTCTCAGGGCACAGGGGCGGTACAGGGGCGGGCTGAGGTACAGGGGCGAACAGGGGAAACCCGAAGGAGCGGCCAGGAACAGGGGCCAAGGGGAGAGCGGGGAGGGGAGAGCAACCGGGAAGGGGAGACACAGGGAAGAAAGGGAAGGGGAAATACAAAATCCATAGCAATAACAAAAAGGGAATACACAATAATGAAAGAACAAAGGACCTTGGGAGGAGCCAATCCATTCACCTTGTCTTTAAGCTACTAATTTATTTGCAAACCACCACAAAACAGGTCTTAATTAATTTTTTCGAATGCAGGCAACTAGCACCTCTGTGCTACATCTGCCACCTAAACCATCTCATTTAACTTCCAGCAATTTCAGAAGGTATCTGCAGTAGTCATGTGCCGTATTCACTGTTGGCATGAAGATGTCTCAGATGCTTTATGTATCTCAGAACACATTAGACATTCAGTGGACAACTGAATGAAATCATTTCCCCACTTAGAGCCTGAAATTGATGAAGCCCTAGATTTTCCTGTTCCACTCTGAGGAGCAAAATAAGAAGCAATCTTGTTATATATTACTCTCTGATATATTTCAGCGAAAGAGCTTGATTTGTCATAGTAGTTTGTTGTTCACAAATTCGTTTTGATTCAACAAGTTTCTTTGGATATGTAGCTCATTTAGATCAAGTTCTTTTGTTGATTTTGATCAGTATTGGGTCATTTCTCCAACAATGCAAGCCATAAATAGCTAACAGCAGATTTGTGTAGTCTCTAGACATAACATCTGCCTTCCAGCTATTCTCCATATCTGTTTTAGGATTTTGTTTTATATGGCAGCTCAATGTAGGCGAACACACTGATCAAGATAAGGCTGAAATTATAGGTAAAGTTTTATCAGTACTTGTCCCTGTATAAAATAGTTCAAAATGTCAACATAAATTCTACTTTCCTATGTCATTCACTCTTGGGCAGACAGAAAATCACAAGGATGATTTTGATCACAGCATGATCCAGAGCCTTGCTCTGGAAAGCACCTGTAGAATTAATGACATCATTGATAGTTTCCTTCCCATGATATCTGTCTAAATATTTAAATCAGTGTCACTTTCCAGAGCACATTATGGCAGGAAAGATACTGGCTGGCAAAATGGATCTGCAGCACCTGTCCTTCCTGCAGCCATGCAAGGCCTCCATGAGCAGAGCAGTGCTGTGACCTTTCCTGGGCGATGCAGACTTTGAGAAGGCTGTCTCAGCCCACACCTACTGTAGAGCTCTGGTTTATTACTTAGCTTGTAGCAGGATTCCAAACAGAAGTGTTCACTCTGTTGATTGCCAGGTGAAGGACCTGCTCATGCCCTTCACAGAATTTGCAGCTCAAAAGCTGTCACCAGAGAGCATCCTCTGCTGAGCACATTGAGTGGTGACCTCCCACAGCTCACACAGAGAGGTGAGGTGTGGACTAAAGGAGAGGTGGACTCAAGGAGAGGAAAACCAAACCAGTGATGATATCAAAGGCGAAGAGCAGACAAACCAAATGCAAGGCTGCAGCCTTACATGGATCACCTGAGATCTTTCTTCACCTTCATATTGTTTCAGACCCACGACTAGAATTACATTTTTGTGTGTGGACCCATCTCCATTGTCAGTATGAAGGTGATGTTGTTTCTCTAAAACATGGACTCCTCTAATGAAGAAGCAAGTAAAAATGATCTGTGCTATCCTTTACCAGAGTATCCTAAGATAGAATGTTTTGATAACAGCATAAGATTCTTGGAGTTGGAGCTAAAAAGGGATTTTCCCAAGGGAAAACAGGCATAGTATTTTTTTTTCTCTTTTGCCAGTTTTCTCACTACAAATAATCAATACTGCTACCAGATTCAACCCAGTACTAATGATTTCACATACACACATATTGCACCAAAATCCTGCAGTTTGAATATTTCTCAGAGACAATTCTGTTTCTCAAACTGAGATTTTTTGTCCAAGTAGTAATCATTTTCCCTCAGGAGTGTGAAGCATTCATGTTGCTCTGTCCAAAGAGGAGGTGCAGCTAAAACAATTCCCCAGGAAAGGCACACAAAAATGTTCCACATTTCTGGATGCTCCCTCTGAACCATAGTGTATATAAAAGCAAGGGAAGAGACTATTCATCCCATGGCGCTTAACTACCATAGGATAAATTATCTGTGAGAAACAAGGTAGGGTCTCATCTCATGCCTTTGTGATTGCACAAGATGAAGCACAAAGCAAACTTTCATGCCAGAAGTTTATCTCTCTATCTGCTTGAGCACATCCAACTGTCCTTTGCAGGCAAGATTTGCTGGCTCTTTCCCCTTCTTGAGCATACCAGGGGTGTTGTCCAGCTTAGAAAGCAGAGAAAGGAGAGTAGCCTGGGGGACAAATAATCTGTCTGTATGGGAGCCATGTGAAAAACCAAAACCTCATCCTTCAGTCCTCAACATCAAATGTGACTTAGAGTAAAAATAATAGCATTTTCTAGTAGTAAATAGGTGTTCCTAATAAATTAGGTCTTGTTTCAGCAGCTTTGAGCCCAGGTTGAGATCCTGCAAAATAATACCTTCTGTAGACAGCATTAGTCAATTCATTATTTTGTGCTCTTTGAATAAAAAAGGAAAGACACTTATATTTAAAGCATGTTTGGTATCATCCTCTACTGGAAATGGGATTGCGGTCTAGCTATTGATGATAAGCCAAAACAAAGGAAAAGACTGATGGCCAAATTCAATCTCAAGTAGAAATGAGTCATACAGATTTGAAATTAAAACACTTGGGGTTTTCCTTTTTTTCCTTCTATAAATTTTTCTCTCTTTTCTGGTCTTAAAACTGCCATGTTTTCAGTTATAGTCTTTCATAAAGGATTGTGCTACAAAGCAAAGTCTTTACTGTTAATCCCACTATTTTTATTGGGCCTCTNTTTTTTTTTTTTTTTTGTAGTACGTAATTAAAAAGTTGTACCGAATTTCTGATGACATTTTGGAGATCTATTTTTATAGTCACCTTTGTTATCAGACATCTTCAGCCCTTTCGTAACCACAATTAGTAAGGGCTGACTTGTGAAACATAGCATACATCTCAAAAGATTTGCAATCTGAAAATCATTGCCTACAAAAAAAGAGTAAGTAGAAGCATAGGGACAGCTTGGGCCTCCTCTTCCCTTCTACAAGATCTGTGCAACTGATATGCCACTCAGGAAAGAACAGAATGTTTGGACACCTGTGCCAGCCAAGTACCCTTCCAAGATGTTTCGTAATCACGCTTATTTGTGGAATCAGAATAGGATGCCAAGCCAGGTGGGAAAAGAGAGGTAGCGCTTAAGTCACAGGAAATATTACCCAGTGAGGGGGCAAGGGGAAGCAATGCTGTTGTCAAGTGCAGAGTAGAGGGTGAAAGGGAGGAAGAAATTGAAGAGAGTGACTAGATCCCACAAATAGCCAGAGGAGTCAGCAGGTAGAGGGATGTGGTAGAAGAAAATGGAAGGTTTTACTGAAAGTCAGAGAAAAGAAATAAACTGAACACCATAAAAACAGTTTACAGAATCCCAGTCTCTGAAAGATGCACCAGCAGCAAGAGAAAATAGTCAGTGTTGGCCTCCCCAAGGATGCATGAGTGCCACAAGACTGAATGCAAAAGGAAACACTAACCTGGCCTTCAGGAAGATGATGAGGTATCCTATCTGCTCCCTGGATTTCAGGGGATGTTATTCAAAGGTAGGAGAGAGGAAGCACCTGGGCACCTGGTTGACTTAAACCATGGAATGTCATTTGCTCATGAAAAAGTCACTAGAGAGGCAAACCACCAGAGTAATGAATGACAAGTAAACGAGAAGCTGAAATAGGAGAGGAGCAGACTTGAAATGGTTGATAGGGATGCTTTCAAACTCAGCCGGTCACCTCATATATTCTCCACAAAACTTTCAGTTTCCCCCTTGAGTCCTTCCCATTCAGTCTTTGTTTGACAGTCTTACCAATCTACATTTCCTAACAGCTTTTCCAACTCCCATTCCCTTTCCTGATATCCTTGCCAAATCCAGGCAGTATCTTTCACTTTTTCCCTTCCTCACATCACATACCAGAACATAATTTTCACAGCCTGAGGGTGCCAGCTCTGTGCTGTGTATTAAAATGACATTAAGCATTTTGTGGATCAACGGAAGCTAAAATATTTTTTTTGATGGGGTGAGGGTAGAGGGATGGAAGAGAAGGAAGAGGCCTTGTAAGTGGGCCTTCTTTAGCAGAACATCCTATAAGAAACATATGATAATGTAATCATCGCAGATATTTGACAAATGCTACTCAGTTCATTTTTTCCCTTCCTGATGACATATCCCAGGCTTTACACTGAGCTTCCCAAAGATAGATTATGCACACAGCAAATATCTAGAGGAATGCAAAAGCAAAAAACCAGAAACACGACATTTGGGAGACATTCCTTCATACTGAGTTACTTCTTCAGCAGGATCTGCAAATGAAGTTATTAAGATAGTTAACACAAGCCAAGGTTATCTGAAAGCAAGCGAATATTTTATCATGAGTAGTAGCATTGTTTAGTTTCAGCATTTAACTTACCATCCACACAGTAGCTATGTTTTGCCCCTTTAGTGGTATTAATTAGCCTACATTTATTTGATTGCAAAAGAAAAGATAATGAAAGTTAAAAAGAATAATGAAAATCAGAGAAAGAATTTATTGGGAATCATATCTTATTGCTTATGATTAAAATCATATGAGATTTTGCTTTTAATAGATAATAGTGTAGAAAAGCTTCTACAAGCTTCTAAAAGCTTCATATAAAAGTCAGAGCAATCTTACAAAAAAAAATAGTAATAATGCTTACTACATATGATTATTGTCAATCCAAGAGGGTACTTAGCAAAAAATAAGGCATAGCTGGAAACATAATTTTAATTTTCTGTATTTTGAAAGTACATTTTTTTGAAGACGATGCAAAAGCCTGGAGAATTTCCACTTTTCCTTAAAAATCGGTGCCATTAAGTTATTTTTCTCTGCTTGCTTCCTATTTAAGGATTTTCATTAAATGGAAGTCAGTACCAAAATGGGAAAATCACTTTTTCGTGTTTTCATATTGTTTACAAGCTAGAAGGCATGGAAAGCGAAAAATTACAGAAAGAACATGTAACAGAGGACAAGGAAGGAGGGACACTTTTCAGAATTTCATCAGACAAAGTAGTCATAGGAAAAATATGATAGAAATCCAAACCCTTGTGCACTTTATGAAAATAGTCTTCCTTCCTGACCAGATTTTCATGTTACTTGTAGTATACTAAAATTGTCTCACTTGGCAGCAAAGGGGCTAATTGTACTTCATCCTTTAGAGCTCAGATAACAGCTGATCCATCTTGTTGAGTTTAATCTCCTTGGATGACACACAGAGTGAGATCAAGGCTTCATGTTCCCCCAATTCTCTACCCATGCTGAGGAGGTCACACTTTGATTCCTGGACTTTCATGCAGGAAAGAATTTACAGTCTCTGAAATGCTTTACTTTTCACAGATTTAAATTTCTTAGCCCTGCTTAGCAATGTATCAGTTTTATGTTTGGACCCCAAAATGTCAGATGAGAGGAAGGATATTCAGCAAGTGTCTGTGTTTATTTGACGTTCCAGAACGAATACATGTTGTGTGGACAAAAGCAATGTTTTACAAGTTTTCACATCGCATTCTGAAAGGAATGTTTTCTTTATAATCTATGTATCTTTATGTAGGCTGTAGGCCAGGTTAAGCACTGTGATGCAAAGGCTGGGCAGAGGGCCTCTATTCACAAAGGAATGCTTATTTCACTTCATCTTACATGACTATCTGTACCGCCAAGCTCCCGCTGAGGGATGGTTTACGCACCTCACACAGTGTGCATTGTGCTCCCGACTCACCCTCTACTTTTATCCCATTTGTGCAAACCGGGAGGTGGGGCCAACAAATCTAACTATCATCAGTGGACAGCTTTTGAAAGGGAGCCTATAATTTCAGCTGTTTGACATATCTTGCCATCAACCTATGTTATTGCCAAACATAATTTCTCTAGTTTCACAGTGTCATGCCCCAAAAGAGATTCCTTGGAAAGTGGTAGCAGAGCAGACCACTCTTGAAGGGATGATATAGTGATGCTAACAGCCATAACATGGCATAGTGCCATGCTCTCTCTTTGAAATGTGCAGTGAGAAATGGCCTGTATTTCCATGGCAATATATTATCTGCCTGAGAAGCAAATGTTGCAAAGCATAAAAATTCAACCCTGATCCATCAGTAACACAGATATTTTATCAGAAAGAGAATTACTGGTAGAGCACTGGCAGAGACATTTAGCAGGAAAAAAAAGGGTTATTAGTGGAGATCACAGTATTTTTAATGCATTGTTCAATTCAAGATTCTTTTGCAATGCTGCAGCTTTTTCACTTGCAGTCAGAGGAGGGGTAAAGGTTCCTAATGGCTCCAGGACTTTGGAAGAAGCATGTTCAGTTCTTCTTGACCTTTTCTTTTGGCTTTTTGGGTAAATTTGAGCCAGTAAGTTCAGTACATAGAACTGACATCCAGTTCGTACAATTAAAGATGTGTCTCCATCAAAACCAAAGCAGAATTTGTAGAATTTAGGCCCAGCACTTTGATCCAAACCCCACCCACCAAAGTGCCACTTTAGCAAGTATCTAAGCTTATTGTTTCCTTGAGTGGTCTGTAGATGCTTTGTTCTCTCTTTCTGCATATGGCCCAGGTGTCTGGATTGGTGTATCTCTGCCTGTGGCAGACAGGTACCCTGCTCCCTTGACAACAGACCCTCAGACTCTGTGCTCAGAACATCTCTCATCTGAACAATGATTGACTTGAACTCCACATAAAACACAACACTGCCACTTTTTTCTAAAGGAGTTGCAGTTATAGGTTTTTCCTCCATCTTTGAGAGGCAACATCCTTCCAGCTGGAGCTGCTGCTAGGGCTGCAGGATGCACCTGGTCCCCACAAGGTCCTGGCTAAGCCCAGTGATGGCCAGCACCACCTCACCTGCTTTCATGGAGCAGAAACAAATGCTACTTCCATGATCCCATAAAAGACAAAATGGAACACAATTCAGAGGTTTGGTGGCTAATGTACTGGCATGGCCAAGGGATAAAATTAATTTTTGCTCTTTTTTCCGAGATATTTTTGCAATCCAAGGGACACTGAACAATCTATGTAATAACACATAATTATACCTAATTGCCAGTTGGGAGGAGGGGCTGGGAGGCAGATTACTCCTGGTGTTCCCAGTGAAGCAGACAAATTTTTTTCTCTTTTTCTCTATGGTTCTCATTATCTCTTCTGCACAGTGTCATGGCTCCCACGGAAAGATGGGAAGCTCCCTTTGATCCCACTTTACCTGTAACTCAACAGAATAAATGAACCTTCTTAGCAGTATAGTATTTGGGTGTAAATCACTTTTTCTAAGAAGTGCCCTGATGCTCTATTTTCCATGTTTTTGGCAACTTCTACACTATCACATCAAAGCTGCAGCATGGGTGCTGGCAGTGCCTTAGAAACATCCACTGAGCTCACCAGTCTCCCTGGTGGAAGATTTTGCTACCTGCCTCTAAAAAAATAGACAGGATTTAAAAGTATTCTCTTCAGTATTTTGTGTTGAGTAATTTGACATTTGTATGCGCAAGGATACTCTGCACAGAGCTTCACAGATGCTTTATTAGTTACTTAACTGAGCCTGCCAGGACTGAAGCACAACTTGCTCAGACTGGAAAGTTTGGCTTTAGGAGAAACACATCTAAAAATTAATTACGATTGCAGTCGGGACAGCCAACTCTACCAAGCTACCAAAGGAAGGAATTGTACAATGACCTCCCAGATATGCTGTCATCTTCCAGTCATTCATTTTAAAATGCTTTGCAAGACACGGATTAAGGTTATTAGTGATCTGTTGGTTATTAGTGGTCTTCGAAGGTCCACTGGTTTTATTTTTATAGATTGCAGATCATTCAAAAAATATTTGATGAGCTATACTCAAAATAATAACATGTATGCTTTCTTGGATTGTAGGTGTCATGGTTTCCTACATGGTAGGAATGGTATTCCCCAATATAGTGTTACTTCTGAGACTCTCCAAACCACATGGACACCTGCTCCCTTCCCCTTTCTCCTCTCTTTCCCCTCCCCCTGTGGTGGCTTGAGAGGAGAATTGGAGGCACAGAAATTAAAGGTTTGATAAGAACATTTTTCTGGAAACAGCAATGAGATAAGAAAACAAACAGGAAAAACAATGATATTAATGACAGAGAACACAAGAAAAGAAACATTTTTGCTCACCATGAAACCCCCTGACAATAGACAATACCCGACCACCCCTTCTGCCATGCATGGTCAACCAGTGTTTTAAAATTGTATATATTGTTTACCATGTATTAACATATAAAGAATGTTTCAAAAGAGAATCCCAGGGCTATATTGTAATTCACATGCAGACAGATTTGCCATGAGAATCTATAGACAAAAATTAATTCCTGCTTATTTTAGAAAGTGTTGGACTGAGTAAAGATTTGTCTCTTTTTCACAGTGTCATTGGAAAGAAAGCCGTCTTCATGCAATTTCCAAGAGTGATGTGATAACGACAACACTGCCTGGCTTCAGAAGCCTGACACTTGACAGGACACTACAAGGGATGTGTCCACACAACCGCACTAAACAAGCCGCTTGAGTGACCCTGCCATAGCCCATCTCTATTATTAAAGAAAACCAAACCTAATGAGCTTCAAACAGGAGTCTCCAAGCTGAATTACATCATAAGCTTCAATTCTGCTTCAAAAACATTATCTTGGTACAAAAGTTTTTTGTTTTCTGGTAATACAGATCCCAGATTACATAAAACTTTACAAAATAGTGCCAGTATTATTAAATTATGATGTAAAATGTTTCTCTGTCAATAAGTATTTTTTTTCCTTTAGGTTCATATACATATATTTATGGACCTCATGGTTAGATTTAAATACAGTTGCAGAAAAATTAATTCCTGAACACTTACAGAGAATTTAGTCAATAACCAAGGGAAGAAAGGTGGAAGAGTGAGATAATGGAAATCAATAAGCAAAGTAGCCTGCAATGAACTGGAACCATTTGAACCTTCAGCAATTTTGCACTTGGTGCCTGAAGAGGTGTGCCTAAAATTATCATCATGTTCTGAGCTGGACTTATGGTTGGAGTAATTCAGATACTGAGCTACAAAGGAATCATGGTGAAATCCTCACACTTGGCCTTTTTATAGCTAGGGGGGTCTTAAAGCCCATAATTCCAGATGACAGAGAGTTCCCCTGACAAAAAAAGATGGTTTTAGAGACATGTTTCAAGCACCAGTTTCAAACCTTGGCTCCAGCGTACTTGGGTTTATCTGCATGCCTGAGGTTTATGCATTAAAATCCACTTCGTACTACTGACAACCTAGCAATAGAAAAAGCTTTTTATTGTACTGGAAGACAGTAATGCCAGAGCTGGTTTTTATTAAATTCGCTGATTGTTCCCAAGTATTTTTTTTCCATTGAGGGTTTCCCTAAGTAGAATAAAGCAGTAGATTTAATTTTATTTTGTTTGTAAACAAAAAATGCAGAAACACAGGCAAAAAAAAACCCAACTTATTGCAAAAAATGCAAGAGAATAAAATTTTACTGCTGAAGTCACAGCATTTACATTTCTTACTTTAAAACAAAAACCCACAACCTAACAACAAAACAAAACCACCCCAAACTAGCCAAATAAAAATAAAATAAATTGCCAAACTATGACCCTTCACATCAGAACTTTGGCATTTTTATAGAGGACAATAATGTACAATGAACCTAATGCAAGCAGAGGCCATTATAACATGCTCATAGACATTAAAGCTTTTCTTTCCATTTCACATTGATGTAGTTCTCTTTTTACCAAGTTCACTAGTAAGATCAACAACCAAAACCTTTAAAATTCTACTTCAACTACATATGTTAAGAAAATTATGTTGTGAATAACTTCGTGCATAATATCTAAGCTCCAATAATTAGGAAAGAGTAGAGACATCATTGGTAGAAGCTGGGCCAAGGAAATGAATATATGTTTCTTCGTTGCTATAAATAGGAAAGTATCAATCTTAGCTCCCTCCAAATTTTGAGTTCAGTGCTGATTCAAATGAAGTTACATTCTGAAACCTCTGCTGTCTCAAGTTTCACTATTTCTGGCTGAAATTTCGTAAGACCAATTCTGAATAAAATTGAGAAAGAGTCAGAATATCTGCCCATCTAAGGGCTTGCATTTGTCTCCTTTTCCTGCAATGAAAGAGGTGTGGATAAGTGGATAATACTTTCTACAACCTCTGCTGGGAAAGACTTCAGTCTGCCTCATTAGATCTTGCCAAGATCTAACTGTTGCATTTAGTTTGAGATATGAGGTAGAAGTACATGTAACCATTGAGATTATTTTGTGTTTTCAAAGTCTGGCAATTGCAATTAAGTAGAGACTGGTCAATTAATCTCTGTGTGGCCAAGTGATGGAAGCTGTCCTGGAATAGTGATGTCCATTTATGACTAGTAGACTCTGTGAGGTCCACAAACTACTTCAAAAGGTAAAACTTTGAAAGGTAAAAATTAAATGCTCTGGGCTTAAATTCAGTAAATGAGGAATCATACATTTACAGAAAATTTTCAAGTCAATCATTCAAAAAGGATGAAAACCACTGTTCCAAAATATTTCCATGCCAGTCCAACCCATGAGGGTTAATGGCATACACAGGAGTTCTGCTAAATGTCACAGTAGTTACTATGCTCTAATCCTGATCCCCAACCTACTGTAGCTGCTATAAAATATATAGTAATAATTTCCTGAGGCAGGGTAATGTATAAGGAATGTCAGACCAGGCTCTGGACATATTTGCCTTAGCTCTGTTTTATTAAAGTGAAACTTTTATTAAGGCATGTGGTGAATTGAGCAATCTGCATGATTCATGCAGTTATAAACCTATTGCTACACTCACAATAAATCAATGAGCCATTGTCACATGTTCACTGTAGAGTAGATTAAATAATAAGGGGAAAAATCAATGTGGAAGTATTATTCAGCCATATGAAAGCATTAAAAATGTACTCTGAATGTATTAAAAGCACCAAATTGTAGTTGAGCTAAGTTTTCTTCCATAAACAAGTTTCCTTGTATGCAGGGTATTTATTTACTCATGGTCTATATAAGAGTCAATATAATTAACCAAGTTAAATTATGTCTTTTGCTGAGTTATTTCTGATTGGAACACACAATTCGCACTGTAAAACTAAGGGCCAAGGCTCCAGCCTGACCTCTGCATACCCCCAGCTGTACTGCTCGGAGGGAAACATGAGAAGGAACTACTCCTTCAGGACTACAACTGTCATAGGAAGATGCTGATTCATCACTCCATTGATGCCTGAGTTGCAAAGGGTCATTTTGGGCTGGGACTAAAAGGAATGGCTGTGGTTTCTCTGCATATATCCACATACCTCTGATTGTCTCTCAGCCCTCTCTCAATTCTTATCTCCTTTGGGCAGAGCAAGCCTGTGCAAGGCATTAAGGGGGTAAGTGAGAGTGAAATAGATTGAAGTTCTCTTTTCTTTTTTCACAAGAGAAGGGAGGAAATAAGTGAAAGACTTCTACCTGTTCCTGGATAGAATTGTGATTTATATTGATTCAAAGTGCTCATGTAGAAGTGGATACTGTCCATAAGTATCCCTGTTATTTAAAGAAAGAAAAAAGCACCAAAATGCATCATGCTTTAGAATTTTTACATGAATTACATTATTTCATAGTAAGAAGCAAAATACACATTCCAGTGTAAACTTATGAACTTCTTCTTCTCTAATACTCCCATTCTCTCAATGGTTTATTTAGATTGTTTGAAAGACTATTCAAATTAAATCAGAATAATTACAATATTTATTTTTTGCCACTGTATTTTCAGTGAGCACTAGAAACAGAAGTTTGTATCTTTACCATTATAAAATGCCATGCTGAAATTTATTACATTTTCTTTAAAATGACAGGTTTAATCAATGTAAGGTCAAATCATTTTCTCTATGTTTTTCCCCACAAACTGCCTCTGTTACTGTTGCTAAGCCATTGGAAAGGTTGAACAGATTTCTGATCTGACCTCAGGGACAAGAGCTTACCTTCAAGGAGTGGAAAGATCTGTGTGTCCAAGGGACTAACAGCTGACTATATGGCAACCACACTCGCCAAAATCATTCCCAAAATATGCTTTAAAATCTACAAACCGTATGTTTGATAATCCCCTTAAGGATAAATAGTGCAGATACAGAGGGGAGAATTTAGACTTGTGTCCAGTTTTTTGTATTCTGTCATGTCAAACACCAATTCCCAGGGCATATTTCTTAATTGCAAAGCTGATCAGTCACAGAATCTCCTCAGATGGGTGACTAATTGGAAGCAGTCTGGCAGCACATTTTTTGTTTCATTTCCCAGGAAATCAGGAAGTCAAATGCACCATCCAGTGCCATGGGTCATCATGTAGATTTTGGGATTCTTCTTGGCAGGACTTTGGGTCCACAGATCAACTAATGCTTTTCTAGAAATTATCTGTCTTTTTCGTTGATGTCTGTAAGAATAAGGACAGTATTTATGCGTTATGTAAAGCAGTGTGCTCTCAAAATCCGGTTCTGAAATGGAGTTTAGAGTGCTCAGTTTTATTTAACAACGAATTGGTTCCCCATACCAGAGGGAACCCATTATATGATGGCTTGCTATGTGCAACTTAAAAGACTATTGTAGGCATTCCCCATCACCAGTTCTACTCACAATCCAAAGCATCATGTTCTAGTTCACAACAGTCTACAAGTCTTAACATTATAGGTTAAAAGGATGTTGAATAAAACAGAACCATAGAATCATTAAGGTTGGAAAATACCTCCAGGATCATTGAGACCAACCTTTGATCAAACACCACCTTGTCAACTAAACCATGCCACTAAGTGCCGTGTCATTTCTTCAACGCTTCCAGGGGTGTTGACTCCACCATTTTCTCTCGGCAGCCTGTCCCTATGCTTGACAATCCTTTCTGTGAAGAAACTCTTCCTGGTGTCCAAACAGAACCTCCCCTGGCACAGCTTGAGGCCATTTCCTCATCTTGTCACTATCACAACACAAAATCACAAACATTTTAAGGATTTCCTCCATGTGGGAAGAGCTGAACAGCTCATGCAATCTTCTTCCACTTATGCCTAGCCAAAGCTGCCCTCTTCATCATGAAGTTGGGCAGGAAGAGCTTGAATATTAAGAAAGGGAATAATAGAAGGAGGATTGGAACTGCCAGTACCTTCAGATCTATGCAGGACCCTGGAACCAAATCTTTGTGATGCAATAATTAACTATAATACACTGAAACAGGTTGGCAGAGAGCTGGACAACATCCTTCTAGCTTCAGTCTCCACCCAAGTTAATAGAATGGTGACATTTTTGAAGACAAACTCAAGATTTTTAGTATACGCAGTGACACTTGACCACGGGATGTCACTTACATTTATTAAAGCTGTAAAGATTACTCCAACTCAGTTTTTAGGACAAAAAGGCAAGCTTGTAAGTTCTGTGAATTTTGACAGATTTATGACTTTTTAGCAATGTTTTTCTCCATTTCTTAGATAATTCTTGGAGAAGATAAAGAAAAAATCTATTTTTCTTCTGTTAAATATGTTAATTACTAGGGAGACACAAATCTGAGCCTGCACTGATACTCTGTTTCTGCTGACATGAAAATTGTCATCAATCTCTTCACAGCCGAATAAAATTAGTGATGGACCTGAACCAAAGTCATTATGACAATACGCTAAATTTCTAAAACCAAGATTCTACCCACAAACTCTTCAAACATTCGTATTTTGGGAAAAGTTTCTCATTTTATTGATTTGCAAGTGATTGATGTACCATAAGCTTTCAATGTGAATCAGTCTTTTCAATACCTAAACCACTTTTTAAAGTGGAACTTAGGCTCATAATTTATTGGGATGGTTTTAAAACTTACTTTTCAGCCTACTGTCAGTTAGAACTTTTAATTGGGTCTTGGCAAAAATCAGAAGCTGTAAAACTGCACAAAAATGTGCATATTTCCTTCTAGGAACTCTGGGAGCAATGGATGGAAAGGCATTTCTGATAAATACCCTCAGTGGACTCCTAATGGATGAAGCAAAAGAAAGACAAAAGGGGAAAATGTCTGAATCAAGAACATGAACAATCACTAATTATTCTGAGATAGCAGATTTCATATTTTCATACCTGTGATATTAGTGTATCTTCACACAAAGACCTGCTTTCCTCACACCTCCAGTGGAGGACAATGTGGAAGTACACAGGTTAGTTGTGAGCAAATAACACTGGAACAAGAAATGGTAGGGTTGCATCAGCACAGACTTGTAGCTTGAAGTTGCTTTACCTTAGAGGTTAAAAGCATTTCTGAGATGTGGGAATAAACAGGCAGAAATATTCTCCCCATTGCACAAGATGAGCTAACAAGTCAGTTGCCAAAACATGCAGAATCCAGCTCCTGACTCCCTGACTCGGCTTCTCCGTAAGATCAGAGGAGTGATGTGTTGGTACTACGCCTTTATTTGACTATCTGAGAACTTTACAAACAGTTTAATCTCAATACAAGAAACGCCAAGCAGATAGGAACATATAAGAGAAAAGAAAAATAAGCAGTCATAACTATTGGTAAAAGTTTCACATATGCAGATTTGTAGCTTAAAACTTAGGTTCACAAGAACTCATCCTCTATTTTCCCTTTGCAAGGACTAATTCTTTTTAACCAACAGGTTTTATCTTGTTGAGGGTCAAACCACATTTTCTCTGGCCTGCACCTGAAATCATAACTCAGCATAGACTTTCTTCATCCAACCTCAAATCTTTAGAGCTGTGAACTCTGACAAACCCTTTAGAGAACCTGATGTAAGTTTCAGATTTGTAATGAAACTCAAGCCTGGGTGGGTTTTGGGTTTCATTACAAAAGTTCTGCACAGCTGCACTAAAAACTCAAACCAGGTTTCATAAAAGTACCTGTTGTATTTAAGCCAGGGAGTCACACTGGGAACTATATTTAATAAGTAAGAAGTTGTAGAAGTGCTGATGTAACTGTGTAAAATGTTTTTTTAAAATACAGGAGATTTGACATGGAAACCCCTTTTAAAAACCATGGAATACTTCATCCAGGACTGTTGTCCCTCTAAACCCAGTGCATTACTCGACCCAGTGCAGTGCCACTTTGGAGAGGAAGGACTGCAGATCATATAAAATTTAGCTCTTGAATACATAATAATTCTGTAATTTCTAACTCTCACAAAAGAAAAAATCCTACAATATTTGGCAAGATTGGTGGCTGGACTGCTTCTTTTGTAACAATCAGTTGTAACACTGCCATGGAGGAGACAGTCTTAAAGCTTTTTTCTGGGCCATAATAACATTGTTTTGAACTCTACAGCTGCTTGGTTACAAAGGGTAGTCATTGCAAGAAAATCAAATTACCTGACTCAATTCTGATAGGAAATAGTTTCTACCCTCTACAAGACAACTGAATTCCTTTCATTTCCAGCTGTGTTGCCCATTCCTGCAGAGATGCTCCTAGAAGTTCCTATGTGATCTTCAGTCTAGCTCTCTGCATGAAGTTCTGAGAGGAGAAAGCACTGAGTCTTCTATTCTGTATTTTCATCATATTAAACATAACAGGATTCTAGTTTATGGTGGGGACTCTTGGCCAGGGAAGTTTTCCAGAATAATAGTAACAACGGTAATAGCAGTAAGTATTGATTGTAGTACATCAAGAGTCTTCTGAGCTTGGAAGAAACCAGCAGGACCTGTTTCATCAGGGTGTTTAATGCATGCTTGCTTTAAGCATACGGGTAGGCCAGTTCATTCAATTAAAATTGAGGCTGTTCTACAAGTTGCATTCCAAAAAGAAAGGTGGAAAAGAGAAAGATGTTATCCTGAACCTAGGAAATGAGAGAATGCATACAGCAAGACCCAGACTCTGACAATGATCAGAGTTCAATTCCAAGTGGAGGGAAAAAGATTGGGTTGGATGCCACAGAAGAAACGAAGCTGGTAGGAGATTCAAGTATAGATTAAAATGATGCACGAAAACTGAAGTGTAGCTGAAAGTAACAGTGAACCGTTTAGATAGGGGAAAAGGAATCCTTAAAGAATCTAAATAAGAAGATTAAGAAATGGAAGACAACACCAACTTCAAAATAGAGAATGGGCTAGAAATGAACATTGTTAAGAATCCCAGAAGTAACCTGGACAGTATTTTTTTTTATTTTAAAGAAGAAAAAAAAATTGTTGCTGATACTTTACTCACTGACATAGGCTTAAATTTCAACCCTCTGCATGCTTCATATAGCTAAAGAACAGGACATTTTAGAGCCATTCAACACTGACACTTTTCTCAGTGGATCAGCACAAATATCCAACACAACTGTTTCTGCAATTGTGTGACACTGAGAAAACCCAGTATTTAATGACTCTCTGATGAATACCTACACCTCTGAAGTGGTATGGTGATGTCGTTGTCTAATATTATTATATTGGGCAATAACATAAAATATGTCGGAATATAGGCTGGGTCAACACCTGCTAAGCTTTTTTTTTGTCGCTGACACCATCTGTAATTATTACTACGCATGTGTTTTGTTAACGTTTACATTTATTTGAAAAGCACATTTTTTAAAATTTGATTTTAAATAAACATCTGACCAAGTCAACTGCCAAAACATCATTATGACACAAGGGTAAATAATGTGATTTAAGTATTCTTTTTTTTGAAGCATGGTAATACTGCGATGCTTAAAAGCAATTCTTCTTTCTCACTTCATACATCCTCATTCCCAAAACTGTATTTCTTATCTGTTTTAATAGGCTATAACTTCTTCAGAACAGAGAATTTATACTTTTGAGTCACCAAGTCTGTCTCATCATGTGATTTGCATTCTCAAGCAACTCCATCTTGGAATAAATAACAAGCAATTCTATAAAGAGCAAATGAAAACTCGGATGAGAATCCACCTCTGTTCACAGACATTGAAATTTATGGCTGTGTAAATGGCTACCATTCATTATATAACAAGTTAAATATTTAGCCATCTCTGCCTCTGTTAAACAGGAATTCTTGAAATACATTTCTGCTGTAAACTTACTATGTTATACATCAAGCATTTAGAACACACATCTATGTATCTATATGTGCCTATATGTATTTGTAGAGAACAGAATGGCAGAACATATTACAACAGATTTTGTGCATATTCACAGCTTCTACATGGCAGTATTTACAGTATTAGCAGATTTTGTGCTCTCTTTCTTCTCTGTCTATCCATAGATGAGTTTAGACTTTATTATGTCATCTAAACTTCCTCCTGAATATGAGATTCTTGGCTGACAACAGAATTGAGAGTCAAGTCATTCTTTAATTTAGGCCACAGCATTAGTTCTGAGGTGAGATGCATTGAATTAAAGTAAGCAGCTCCTTTAAACACAAAGTGTGGCTTCTTTGTTGAAAGGCAGGAGTTGTACCTGCTAAGATACAGAGCTGCTTTTCACCACTCTTAGAGAGAAAAGGCCTTTAAAAGAGACACAGGGTTTTTCACTTAGGATCTTGTGACTGCCTTCCCCTTTGTACAGGTTAATTAGATGTGGAGGAGTCAAACAACACTGATCTCCATCTGTTCTGCAGCTGCCACAACTGAGGCTAAAGGTGCTGATTTTTTTTCAGTGTCATGCTCAACAGTAGGTGTGCTGAGTGGAAAGCACTGTGCTACTACTAGTATGAGACCCATTGCTCTCTTTAAAAACTTTTAGAAGAAGCCCAAGAGGTTTATTTGGCTTTAGAAGCTAAATAACTTTCTATTTATTCTCTTCTGCATTTTAATTTTTTGCACTTTAACCATTCAGTTTACTCTCTTATTTAATAGCTCTATCACTGTCCAGCTGGCTTCAGCCCAGCTTTGCTGAGAAATTAGAACTGAAGCCACTGAAAGCTCATGTGTTTGATGGGGTTTAGTGTGACCCACCAAGTTACTGGGCAAAAACTGAGCTGCACCACATGGTCGTGTCAGTTTTTCACTCCTTTTTCTCTTCTGCTGGGATAAGTATTTTGTCTCACACTTGGAACAGGCTAAGAGTGGATAAATGTGGGGTTTTATCTCACAAGTGTAGACACCTGTGTCTGAGCTTATCACTGACCAGTCTCGTAAATAAAGTCAGAGCAAAATACGTTCTGTAGTAAATGTCTAAAGAAAGTCAGGTGAATCACTTTTATACCACCTATTTCTCCCCAATGAAGCAAAAGGAACCTGAAATGACTAGACTGAATGTAGACACATATAGGCAGACATCAAAAGTTAAGTAAAATTACTTCAGCAACTTACTAAGGCATAGTAATTTGATTTACTTTATGAGGTTTAATGCAGTCATTGCCACTGTTATTGTGTGCATTGCAATAACATTTAGAGGCAGCTAGGATTTGTCTGTGACACACTGAATAAATAGAACATCTTAGTCTTCCTAGATAATGTCATCCTCCAAGTCTCTGTGTAAAAAAGTCGATCAAACAAATGGTGAAGCACAAATAGTGCAGGAGGGCCTAAATCTCTACAAGTTCCACACATACAAGTGTGGTGAACTGGATGAGATGAATCAAAGGGTTTCTTTTCATTGTTTCATAGCCACTGTCTACTGTTTCTGAAAGATTGCAGAGCTCAGGTGAAGCCACAGATTACTAAAAAAGGGCAAATATTACGCCCATCTTCCATAAATGACAGAAAGAAAGATCTAGGAAAGTGCAGACCAGCCAGCCTCATTTCTGCCCTGGAGAAAATTACAGAAGAGCTCCCCACGATAAGTATTTCTAGACACATGAATGGTGAAAAGGAGTGTGATCATGAGCTCTATTCAACCCTCATTAGGCCACATTTCAAATCCTGAATGCATTTTCGTCCCTGCAGTGTGAGAGAGACATTGGAAAATTGAAGAGGGTTCTGTGAAGTGTTACCAAGATGATTAGAGGACTAGAGGATTTTACATATGACAAAAGAGTGATAGAATTATGCTTGTTCAGGCTGGAGAAGAGGAAGTTTAAGGGGGATCTAATCAGAACATTTAATACCTAAAAACCCGCTTCAGAGAAGATGAATATACATCCAAAGAATGTATAGTGACAGGACATAAGAAACACATGAAATTGGCTTTAAGGGAAATTCTATCTAGATATTGAAAAAAAATCATGATGAGAAAAATTAAATTTAGGGTTAGATTGCTCAGAGAAGCATTGGAGTATCCTCTGAAAACATTCAAGGCTTGGCTTCATAGTGCTCTGAACATACCAAGACCTGATTTTGACAGAAGTTCATACAAGACGCTCTCCAGAGGTCCCATCCAACCTAGATTTTCCTATGGTTTTATGAAACTACAGCAAAGATAACTTCCTTGCCCCTAAGAACTAAACCTACAAAATTATAATCTAACACTCAGTTTGTTTCTTGGTCTTAGCATGAATACATATATCTGCTCTTTTGACAGTAATCTCTGTTGACTACAAAGAGAAAGAAAATTTCTGGTGCATATAAAGACATCTCTATGGAGATATCTCAGTGAGTATCTGTGGAAGAAACACTAAGACAAAAGGGACTAAAGAAGGCAGAAACCTCATGGAACAAATATGTTATTGGAGAAGGTTTCTATTCCCTGATAGCTGTTCTGTTTCACCAGCTGTTACCTTCCCCGGAGAGACATGGAGGTCTCTGCTGCAGCATTCATGCCAGGTCTAGATCAATTCTGTATTTGGCCTTATTATAATGAAGGAAGTGGAAATCCCCACTAGATTTTGGGATAGTGTGGAAACCTTAAAAACCCATAAAAAAGAGCAAGGTAACAATCATTTAGGGAATGTAAGTCAGTAAATCAGTCACCTTCCAACAGGTCAAAAAATGAGACAAGATACCAATAGGAAAGGAACAAAAAGGGAACAATAATTCAGAGAGGTATGACAAGCGCTGGATAAATGTTATAAGTAGTGCTAGTGATGTAGCTAAAAAATTTTGCACTGACAGGTACCTCAACGGTCAGACAGATTGCCATTCAATTTACAGTGGTGTGGATGGGAGCAACAGCCATAATTCTTAAATCTCTGTGTTACTTCTAAATCAAGGTGCAATGTGTTATAGGAGGTACCACTTTTCACTTGGGACATAAAGTGTGAGGTCCCGAGTTTGACTGTTCATCATTAACGATTGAATGACAGTTTTCATAGAAAAAAAGGTGTCAAGTGTAAAGTTCAAGCCAAATTCCAAAATTTGAAATATGGCTTATTTTTAATGACCTGTAACTCAGGTGTGGTTTGGTCACTATTCATCAAAATCCACAGAAGAATTCTCCTTTTCCCTTGGAGTAAAATAAGTACTTATCAGGGCAAGTTGATTTTTTTTTTTTTAAGTGAAAGTTATAAGGCAAAAATAAAGCCTTGCATTGGAAGCTGATGACTGTAATTATGGAAAGCCCAATATTTTTTAACAATAAGTTCATGAAGCTGCTTACGTCTTTAGGGCAAAACTGACTAAAAGTAAATTACTGTTAATTACACTAAATGGAAAAAATATATGTAATATAAAGGTCCTGTCACCCTGGGTGGAGCACTAAAAATTAACATTATTTGGCTCAACTAGCACTTCCCAGGTTGAAAGTCAGATGTGTGTTGGCAGTCTTTTTAGATTAGAATTGAACAAATGTTTCCTTCTGTATTAGCTGCCCTGACACTCTGCCTCTCAAAATTTTTGATCATTATGACTGAGTCAGAAGACCATTGTCAGTGCAAAAAAAAATGATGTTTTGCTGCACATTGCCTATGAAGGTCAAATACATTTTCAAGCGCCTTGAGACCAGAGGAGGAGTCTTTAAATCCCATCTGAGGTTCAGGCATTGGCATAGTATATCTAAAAGTAACAGCACAACTGTACAATATCTCTCACGAAAAATCAAGAAAAATACAATCTCCAGATATAAAATGTGGCCCAATTCTATTACAGAGGAAACAGAGGAAGAATAGGCATATGGAGCATGGCTTCCTAAGACCTGATAAATTATAGGTTTATATAAAGTCTAGGTCTTTAATACAAGTTTTGTTCTTTGGCCTTGTACATTGTTGCAATGGTTTCTTTGCAATGTCATAACTAGAGGAAAGGAGCTACTTTTGTACGATCTATTAGATGGGCTGCATTACATGTCAAAGTATTTTCCACTGTTACCTTTACTCCAAAGAATACCCAGGCCAAAGTGCATGAGTATAATGAGTTGTGTTGAGGCCTGGAGAAGTGTAAGTTGATAAGACTCACAGAAATGTTGGCTGGAAGGGACCTCTCATTGGTCCATCCATCCAGCTTGACAATCATATCACTAGATCGGATCAGTCATGGATCTGTTCAGCTGAGTGTTGAAATTAGCTTAAGGATGGAAATTCCAGCAGTGTTTCTGACTGTCAATTTTTCTAGTCCAGGTAAGACCCAAGAGACCGTCCTTGCACCAAAGCCAGCACACAGGACCCCAGGATGCACTCACAGCATCCACTGCCCAGCACCTATGGAAAATTTTCAGTTTGACAGGGTGACAGTTTCAGAGGGAGCAGGCAAATTTCCTCCTAGTAATGAGAAACAGGGAGAAAGAGAGAGGAAGAGAAAGAGCCTTACTCCTTCTTAGCCTCCTACTGTTTTCTGCAATGAAATTTTTTACACCACAGATAAACTCTGATCAGTCGCTGTTTCTCAAACTGCGTGATGCTTTCACTGGCCTTTACCAAGCAGCTGTATTGTTTTAAATGATCAATAACAAACATGTCCATGATTCAAAGGTGAGCTTACAGAAACTGCTTACTGCATTAGTGCAAGAAAGCCTGTCTCTTGTTTTTACTATGCAATTGGTAGAAGCACTACATGTTCTTGGCAGGAAAAATAGCTAGAAACCTCAGGAATGCATGATTTCTAATTTCAATGGAGTGGTAGTTGATTATAAGTATTAGCATAGCTTAACTTTATCCACTATCCAAACTTAATATTATCCTTTGTTTAATACACTGAAAAAGAGCACTCTTCTTTGTATGACTCCATTGTTTTCATTCTCGAAGGCCAAAGTCGGTGTTGACATAAGCAGGCTCAAGTCCGTGAAAAGGAATGAAGTTAAACCTCATTTTGCCAGCAATGGAAGTTAGCCTCTGGAGCAATGCTAATTATGGTTTGTTTGTATCAATTAATCAACACATGGTTAACTTTCAATCAGCACGTGGAAAAAAATGCAACACAATTAAGTAAAAAACATTACGAAGTCCCTTGATTTACCGCGAAGTGGGATTTTTCTATAATCAAACAGTACTGGTGCAGGAAGAACTAACCAAAGTAGCTCAGAACAAGCAATTCCCTGATCTACAGCTGTGTTGTCAGCAGGGCTCGGCTCAGGGATCACCATACCTCCAAGCTGCTGTGTTCTCACAGCTGGGCTGGTATCATGTGTGGCACCACACCATTCCCTGTGGACATGCCAGCTCTTTTAGTGCAAGCTGGCATGCCACAAGCACAGAGCTCTGTTATGAAGTGTAGATAGAGCCAAAATGTAAGGTGCACTAAAGGAATCAAACTTCACCCGTTAAAATTAGAGTAGCTTTCCTACTGAATGAAAATGATACTCTGGGTCTCAGAAGTTGTCCACAAAACGGTAGAAAGCAACATGAAGACACTACCAGAGATGCTGGAGAAACTATACGTAGTGAACAGAAAACATATTCATCCACCACAAATTTCCCTATGTAGCCTGTCACTCACTCTAGCTGTTAGGTGAAGTGAAATCATTGCATTTTTGGCTAGGTACAGTGCTCAAGACACATGAGAACACCAGTGTGAGTTCTGGATTTCAAGGAAAAGTCTGAAGCAAAGGTGACCTTTAGGCAATGGGACAGTATTGAAACAACTGACTCCCCCCTTCCTGTTCCTAAGAAAGAATGAAAGAACAATTGGGCTTCAGAGAACATGGCATAGAAATGTTCTCTCCTTGAGCAATTCAGTTTTACACTTTTGATAAAGTAGCTTCACTACTTGTATATTAAGGGCTAATCAAAGTGTTCTGCAGCTGGATGTCTGGCTGTGATGTGATGGATGAAGTATTTGAATGCAGATTTGATCTAAATTCCAGCCTCTCCTTTAAAGAGAACAATCTGCGTTATAAATAAAGCAGGCATATTATTGGTTAAGGCTATGTAGCAAGCAAGCTGAGGAAAGCAGTCTCCTAACTCTAGGCATCTAAATTAATATGAGAACCTCTCTCTCTCTCTCTCCTTTTTGTTCCCAGCCTTGCAATTTGAGGATGCCCAAAATTACTGAAAGACCAGTTCAAATTC
Organism: Oreocharis arfaki; assembly: GCA_013398015.1. Classification (NCBI taxonomy): domain Eukaryota; kingdom Metazoa; phylum Chordata; class Aves; order Passeriformes; family Paramythiidae; genus Oreocharis; species Oreocharis arfaki. Next base: position 280,140 of record VZRR01010711.1, on the reverse strand, counting down.
AAATGAGTGCAGCAGAACATTCCCTAAATGACTAGCAAGGGAAAAGAGCCAGGGATTACAGTGCTTTTGTTACCAAGTCAGCTATGGAAACCCATGAGAAGAAAGAGAATTTCGTATTTTCCAGGGGTGGAGGTGAAAGACCTGATGGACAAATAGAATTTCTGTCAAACCTAATTTTGACTAAATTAGGTTTGCTGATATGATATTTGAGATAAAGCTACTGTTATTCTGTTAGAGAAGGGGCTCTTTAAGAGCTACCAGTTAAACTGCAGAAAGAACTGCTTTAACATCTGAGACAACTTATTTCTAGGGAGGATGTAGGACATTGTCATCAGTTCTAATCAGCAACAAGTAAAATGTAGTCTTCTCAAAAGACTGTCCAGCAAACAGACAGACATTACTGCATTAAGAAAGAGCAGGAACATTAGACCAGCACACAGAGCAAGTAGCAAAGGATCCTAAGTGAAAGTCACCAATCAAAAGAATGATGGAGAAAGAGAGTTCATCATTTAGCAATTTGCAGGCCTTTTAGTGCGACTGAATCACGAAAGGACATCTGTGTAACATTTTCATCAGTCTGACAAGAGAGCCAACATCAACATTTGTCCACAGGAACCAAACTAAATATTTAAAGGTGAACTGCAAAGCTAAAATGAAAGTTGAGTTAATCATGGAAATATGCACTGAATGACCCTACTTACCAGGTTGTTGGAGACAATTCATCACAGAAACAAGTTGAAACTCCTATTTATCAACTCTTTTTCTGCTTTTCTGAATTTTTCTCTAGAATTCTTGCTTTTCAAAGGATGCTAGAGAGCATATTCTTTGAGAAAGTAGAAACCCTGTGTTAACTTTTATATTTGATGCCAAAGAGTAACATATTATGTAATCTTTTGTGAGTGAAGAAAATCTGGAGGATACCCTCAGATAAAAATATAAAGTTAGTAATGTCATTGTAGGTAGCCTGATTTAACTCCAAGGTGCCGTCTAACAGATGGGCCCACATACCTCCACACTCACTCCTTCTTTTGCCTCTTTGGGCAAAGAAAGAGTTTACTACAAACAAGTTTACTACAACTTCACTGAGGCAGATTTTAATAGAGAAACTATTTGAGAAAAATTAAGACTTCTTCCAGCAGTTATGTGATTTTGACTTGGCGTTGTGAAAGAGCTGAGCAATAGGAACAAATAGATTATTTATTCCAGGAAATTACAAGGAAAATGGAAAATTATTTGGTAGAGGTTTCAGAGCATTTTCAAAATGAGATTTCATATTCTGTTTCAAAAGATTTCTGGAATTTCATTCTTGGATTTTCTTGGAACTTTTTTGACTTACTTTATTCTTACAGCCATAAAGTTGTCCATGAACCTATTTTCCTTTATTCTAGCAGCAGTGTCCAATCTGTGGCACACACATCAACTGCCACATAGCAAGCGTGCAATCCAGCTCGTGTTCCATCTTCTGCCTCCTTCAGAAGCATGGAAACACACAGAAATAGAGACAGACTGAACACTCTGATTCAGAAACTTTGGAGTCCAAGAAAGCATGAGGCCATTCCAAAGCATAAAAGTCTTGAACACTTCTTCCAAAGCCCAGAGAAGCCAGTGGGAGTCTGGCCACTGAATTCAACAGGCTTTGGAGAGCACACAGGCAGGCAGGGAGCATTCACCTGCACAGCCAGCTGTAGGAAACTCTGAACTAACAGCAGCATCTTTTGGAGGTGTCATTCCACTGCTGACTGCTCCCTGGGAGCTGTGAGGGGTGCAGTGGAGGGGTGCCAAGCGTGGGTACCCTGCCTTGGGAATTACCACATCAGGCACTGCACAACACTGATCCAGCTCTGCTCTTCTAGACCCATTTTTCATCTTTTTCAGCTGGGCCCTGGTGCAAGCAGATGGGCAACACTCTGCATCCAACACCACAAAGGCTGTCTATGCAGGGTGAATAATCACACCAGAATGCAATGACATGGAAGAACCCAGGAGACCTATCCACCCTTATAGGTGAGCCCTTCTTACTTGTGATTTTCTGGCTATTTGTTCCAATTTAGTTGCTTATTTGCACAAATAGTTTCTGCTTCCATGCAGTGCTAATAAAATATTAGGATATACTTTGCTCACTGAACTTGAGAGTAAGCAGACACTCCCTTGACTTAAGCCCAGACCCTGAGTTTGGAGCAGGTTTTAGCAAAGCAGGCTGATACTCAAGGTTAATCAGAGTTATTGTGTAAATTATTGACACATAGTTAGTAATCAATGATTATTCAGGAATAAAAAGAGGGAAAAGGCTGAAAATAAAATTTTTCATATCTCATTAAATGGAAGAAAGTGATGGCTTCATCTCAGATTCTCTAATCATTTTTATCTATTTATTATATGGCATTGATACTCAAATGATAATAGAAAGAAGTCACATGGGACTAAATAAAGGTTCATATCAGATATAAAATCTCAAAAAGTAATTTTATTATTAAGAAATCTATAAAGTTCTAAAAACATTGGCCTGTTCCGGAGCCCAGATGGGAACTCAGCTGCTGATTTCAACAGGCATTGGAACAAACTTCCTCTTAGCTAAGCACACAGCTATCAGTGTGGCACTGAGCCTGGGTTAACATACTCTCATTTTCATCGGGACTCTTTGTTCCATGGCATGTTTCAAGAAAGTCTCACAGCTAGTCATTAACCAAGCATGCTCAAAAATATATAGAAGAAGACATTTGATGATGGTTTAGAACATTGTCACAGGAACTTTTAAAGGACTAAACATCCTGCCTCTTGCAAGGCACAAGGACAGCTGTGATGAGCATAACAAGAAGACAAACCCCAAGAAATTATTTTTCTGCAGTCTGTGAAAAAAAGGTTGATAGCATCAGGCAAGGGAATAGTATTTTAGCAGATAAAATTCCTCCGAACAGCTGGGAAGTGGAGCAATACAACTCAGGCATGAAATTGCAGTGAGGATTGCTAACCAAAGAAACAACACACTATGACTAGTAGTGGATTCTAAATCACTGAAAAGATGTTCATCAGATTGTCTTTTTTAGTGAAACATATACTCAGACATCCAGGGAATTCCTATGGCTTTTGCTAAGTAGGAAGTCAAGTTCGTTCCAACGTATTAATGTTCCAAAGCATTACAATTTGCAGCTCCTTGAAAAGCAAAGTATCATAAAAGGCAGTGTCACTTGCAGTTACTCATTCAGCATTTCTTCCTCTATGACCTGTCTGATTACACCTTAAATCAAACAGCGCAGAACTAAAGGGAATTCCACCCTCGATCCTCTCCAGTTTTTGGCTTGATCAATGATCACGAAGGAAAGGAAACATGAGTGAACCAGCTGACAAACAGCTTGTTGACAAGGCTACATGAAACCAGAACAACAGCAGGACAGTCATCTAGGGAAAAGTTGACACCTGCTGTAGCAGAAATTAAGAGTTTACAGATGTTGCATTTTGGTAGTCAGTTTTTAATCCACACCCTCGTAATTTAAGTCTCAAAAATTCTCCAAACAATTGGAATCAAGAAGAATCCAAGCAGTCAGGAAACTGAAGAAAACAGGGTAGAGCAGCTGTTTTAATTAGTGCTTTGCTTAACTTGAGAACCATATCCGTGGTCACTGCGATCATTAAAATAAATGAAATCTCACATGGGTAGTAGCATTTTATTTTGCATCTTCTGTAGCATCACTGCTAGAGACAAGCATTTGCAGGCAAAACTTGCAATACCTCAGCAAATAATCATAACAAGGAAATTAAATTAATTCCAAATCACATACCTGCCTAGCATGAAGACAAGGAGTTTTCTGGGCTCATCTTTATGTTCCTATTATCCAATATTTTCATTTCCCATTGAAAAATGAAATTTAAAACACAGCTGTCCACTGCTATCTTTGTTCCTGAAGAGTATTCTACCTAATTTTATGAAACATACTTTATGAAGCATGAACAAAACCTGTGTTAGTATATTCATATGCACATGTCTATGAATGGTATGTGGAGTCAAGGAGCTCACAGTAAATAGCAGGTGGTTATGGGAATGACTCTCAAGCTTGACAGAGTTCATAAGGTTCAGATTATATTCTCTGAATCAATCGCGCTCAGTTCTACTGCACTGTACAATAATAAAGAGTGTATGAGCTGTTCTTAATTAGCATGCATAAATATATTGTGATAAAGTGAGTAAAGAGGACACCCAACTAGTGGTGCAGAGAGTTGTGCCATAATAGACTCGACAGGGCAATGGTCAGCAGTTGGCAGCTCCCCTCTGCTGCATTCTCAAACACATCAGCAACACGATAGGCAAAAACGAAATACAAAATAGGCATTAAAAGGCAGTTGAGTAGAAAAAATGTTTTTGAATGCTTTTTCCATTCTTTGACAACTAGAAACTCCCTTACTTGATTTGAGGAAGAAAACAACTTGCTCAAAGCTGGAAAGTTCTAATATTTTGGAACTCTGCTTTGTTTATGTTTGAGAAAGCTGTGGAACAGCAACAGGCAATGAAAGCATACATTGGCACAATTAAGTCTGGTAACTCAAGAAGCCAGATATTGTTTTCAGTTCTACACACATTTCAGTTGAAATTTGCCAACCCACTTGAATAGCCTATTTTGGAAACCGGTGGTGACAACATGTGGGTAAAGTTCTGCTCTGCTACTTACCAAATAAAGGAGCCTTTGGCTGAAAAAAATAATGATTTGTGGACTGAAATGAAAGGCAGCAAGCTGAACCTCTGGAGTAATGTCCAAGAAGAGAAAGACATGTAGAAATGCTTACAAGGAGACATTTTTCGAAAGTCAAATGTAGTTACTTTATAAGGAGTGAAAAGATCCTCACATGTTAGTATCATTAAGGAATCATCTTTGAAGAATTATGAATAAATAAGTAAATAGAATAGAATAGAATAGAATAGGCCATCTCCTCCTGAAATCTTCCCTGTATATTTCACGTTTTAAAGTGCCTCCCTCTTTCCAGAAAAAAAAATAAACCTTAGAAAACTTGTCTGTGATAAACAATTGAAAATAAATATATCTTGGGTGAGGGAGCTTCAAAATCAGAGCAGCCAGTATCAGGAGAGGGAATGGTATGTTACTAACTAAAATGCAAAAAAAATACATTCAAGAAGGTTTGTAAACCAATTGATTTTTTTCCTCCTATCACAGTTTTTCCGAAGAAGCACAATGGGAGAAGAAGAATGAGATTGCATATGAGCTAGCTCTAAGTCAAGTAGTTTTCAACACAAAGAAGATATTTACCATCATTTCTAGTACTTAATTCCACTTAGAGTTGATAGCTGACCATATATCTCTGTGGTGTGTCTTGTTTACACTCAGTTCCTAATAAAGAATCACAGGACTTGTGTGCCTGTACCAATTATGGACATTTCTGGTGATATCTTCTCAGAAAAGAGCCAGAAACCTCACCCCTTAAAGTCCTTGAAACAACTCTAGGATTGTTTGTACAGTCTTTTTTACATTTTTTGATACTTGTCATTGTACCTTATTTTATACTTCAATGGCCAATTCTTGAAAGATATTGCATTCTTTAAATATGTTCATTTTAGGCAGCAGCTAGCATGGTAGGCTATCAAATCTACATTGGATTCCTAGAAGTCTTATTAACAAATAGTCAATCAAATACAGCAAATTTAACGTTTTAAGTTACATAGGAACTCCAAATTTGACATGGCTCCAAGATGAGAGTAATGCTTTGTCCGTGCTTTGGGTTCAGTTTTATTTATATTGCTGTACACCTAGATAAAAGCCTAACAGCCTGCCTGATAGATGGCTCAAACCCTGATAACATTATTCATGGAATAGCCTAAAAGCTGATAAGAGTCAGAGCTGAACATGTTGGCCCGTTATGAAATGTTTTCTTTAAATGCTGTAGACTAGGTTTCAAGTAATTTCTGTTCTATTTAAAGCCATCATATTGCATGTACTGTGCCAAATTAAATTTTGGCACTACAAGCATGCAAAAGATAAAGATTTTGCCAAAGTATCAAAAGGGCAGTTCATTAAATAGCTGCAGCAAAAAGAAAAAAACAACACATTTTCAAAGAGAAATTACAGTGCCTTACCCAAACATGCGAGCCTATACACAGTATGGAATTGTGAACTGTACATGACCGATTTGAGCAATGTAGAATTGCCAAAGGTTCTCAGTATTGGTCTAACTCTGCTTTCTGTGAAGTCAACTCAGGTCTTACTCTTGGCTGTTCTGTGAGCAGAGGTGGGCCAGCAATGACTGAGAGCCTCAGAGTATCCCGTATTGCATATCAAATGCTAAACTATTCAATAACATAACAGTGCTCTTGGGCTGAGGTGAAGGTGCTACCCCATACAATCATTTTACTGTATGTAGGATCTGGAAATGCAGTGTGGTGCATTTCTGCGACTGCTAAAACTATAACTTCTGGAATGCCATCCTGGAAGTTTTCCAGGTGATTTCCATGAGGAACACTTTGTAAAAGTTGTTACCCTCCTAAACAGAATACGTTCCCAGGCCTGCATAGGGGCAGAGATTGGATTATAAAGTGCTAAATGTTTTTTACAACTGTATCAGCAACAATACTGTATGGATAACTATTCAAGGGAAATTATTTTTACAGACAAATTTAATGGATTTGTTCCAGTCCTCAATTAGATTCATATTTCTGGATTCAGAATGCAAGATAACTTATCCTATAGTCTTCCCTTCAGGATATCCAATCTGGGACAAATCTCTTCAGTCTCCCTGTTTTTTTATCATGACTAGTTTAATTAAATTAGAGGAGAAAAAGAGTAAAGATTAAGGGAGGAAAAGCAAATAGGAAACTGAAGGCTTTAGCACAGACCTTACACACTAAGGAATGACAAATTTGGGACTGATGTGTGAGGAGATACTATAAGGAACAACAGAAAAAAGGCTAAGGAGGCTAAGGTAACTCAAGAAGTTACATTTTTTTCATAACTGGGTAGCCATGAAAATGAGTCTGAAAATGTTACTCAGCATGTGGTGCTAAAGGAGATATGGTTTAAGTCTGAAAACCATCTCAAAGACAGAGAAACACCCTCACTACCCCTGTTCTCATTGTTAAGTGTCCTGTAAGAACAGTATTTAGTTAATAATTTTAGAAGTTCACAGCACTGAACCAAGATGAATCTCACAGCAAATGGCACAGCTGAGTTTTCCCTGTGATTTACACCTATAAAACTATCTACAAAAATGAGTCTTCTGGGTACTGTCTTACACATTTTCCAATTCTCTTTTTTTTTTTTTTCCCCAAAAACCACACTAATTAATGTGACACTATTCACACAGTTGCCACACATATGATGTGATCACAAGAAAAAGCGTTGGGAAAATATTTTTTTTTCTTTTTGTAGAGTTTTAACATTGTATTGTTTAAACCTATTTCTTGATTAAAGAACTGCAGTCATCAACTGCGTTTGCAAATTAGAGAGAATTGTTTCCAGCAAAACATGTCATGTTGAACATTAATGAAATAAATGGATAAAGAAGAACAACTGATGTGTTTATTCAAGCACAAATGCTTTCTGAATTTTTCTTTGCTTTTCAGTAAGAACACTGCTGGATTATGAAATGTTATAATAAAACCATTGAACTAAGATTTTCTGAGTGCAAATCTTACCCCATTTCAATTGCATTTATGACTGTGTGTTTCTTAAAAAATGTGTCATTCAATATATCTTTTGTAATTCCCTGATCACCATATAAATAAGACGATTTTTAACTGTCTTAGTGTTCTGTCTTAGCAGCCTCAGAGATAAGCTCAATTTGTACAGGTATTCTACATATTTTTTAAAGATTCTTCAGCTCAACACCTTCAAATGTAAATTATATTTGACACTGCAATTACAGAAGTTCAATGACTTTTCAGTGTAAAGTGTACCATTTAGTCAGGAAACTACTTAATTGTTTCTGAAAAAAAAGACTGTGAGATCACTTTTGAGACTATTCATCCAAAGTTTGTGTCTTTTGAATTTGAAAGGCTCAGGTATGCAACAGCTGTTTCTATGAGCCTCTTTGTAAGCCTTTTGATAGGGAAAGTGGAAGAAAACAAGACAACTTTTTCAACAAAAAATATAAATTCTCTTAAAATAAGAAACAAGATCGTCTAAAAAGGGAGAAAAAAAACCACTCAAAAGACATTATTTCATAAAGGATGAGATATTTTTCGTAGCGATTCATCTGTTATAAGTGAGCAAAACCACTGAACTGTCAGTCATAAACCTTTTAGACCAGTGAAAGAAGTGCAAGATTTTTCCTGCCATGAAAGAGTACCCACAACCTCTTCTAAATCCATGGGATAGTAGATATTGAAAGCGTAGGACTCCCAGGCTTGAAGAACATCATCCCAATTGTTCCCTTTCCTAACTGATGCTGATATGAAAATTTCATTAGATGAATAGCTTCATGGCTCAGCAAGTCTGTGGCAGAATTTATCTCAAGGCTCATTCCTGAACCATGAGTTCCTTGTTTTTAAAGACAATAGGTTTGTAGCCATGATCATCCCTTCCTTCAGTACTCTTCTAGCAGGTCTTTTCTTCTGAAAGGGTTTTAACTTGAGGCAGCTTTCCCCCTTGCTCATGCACTGAGGCTCACAGTGCTGGATCAGTCTGCTCATCAAATAAGAGGAAAGAAATGGGGTAAAGTTAAGGAACAAAAATATTTCAAGATTAGCCCTCCCAGTGTAAATCAGCATGTGGACCTTTGCTGGGTCACATGAAAACCTCACGCTCACATTTAATTTGCCCATCCTGAAGTATTTTTCTTCCTAATGCCAAACACCATAATGCTCTCTGTCAGTGATTTGAAATTATTGTATAAGCTACATATCGGGTACACTATTGTTAATGAAATGCACATAAGATGATGAACAACTTCCTTTTCCTGCTGGAGCCCAGCTGCAACCAGGCCCTGTATCCTTGATGCTGTAAATCAGGGCTTTGTACTCCGGGAGGATTCAATCAGCTGCAGGTGTGGGCCCGCCGAGGCCGCCTGGGATTAGGTAGCAGTATTTGATATGAGATCCCAAACAGCACCAGCAATCTACACACCACATGTGGCCAGTCTTTGGAGAAAGCAAAGGAAAAACACTGATGAAATGTGGCACAGGACCATGGAATGCAATTTCAAACTTCCACATCTGCAGGAAAGAGAGAAAGAAAGTTCCTAATTTTACAGTGATGATGTCATTGAGAATACATGATAGCGAAAATGATGTGCCAGGGCTTTCATAAACTTAAACACTTAGGTTGTTGCTAACCAAGGGTTGATATTCATTGTTCTGAATGCATTAAAATTCTGAGGGGCTGCTCTGCCAGTCTGCCAAAGTGTGTCCGGTGGCACATCTGTGGTGTGAATTTGGCTCTGTGGACTGAGCATCACAACCACACTTGTGCAGGCACAAATCTGAACCTTTACTGAAGTTTGTTCACTGAACACTGTCATTAAGGAGAGGTGATTTGATCAAATTTGCTCCAGTGTGAAAAGGTAAAGCACTTGCCTTCACCAAAAAACAACAGAAATGGTTGTTTAGTTCTCTCCCTGAGGTTAAAAGTTGTGAAGAGTTTATTTTTAATGTAAATCCTTGATATCTAAGGGATAAAGAAATGTTAAAGCAGGTCTGGTTTTGTTATTACTGTAAAGATAAAGTATATTGAAAAGAGCATGTCCTTGATTTTTTTCTGAAAAAAATCTGTTTTCCATTAGCTTATCTTGATAGCTGAAGTTAATCATTATTTTCAACCATATATGATTTAGATATTATGTCATTAATTCATGTACAATCCATCTGAATAATGATTGTGGTTTTCTGCTTTACAAATTCATCTACTTCACTGAGTAACCAAGAGAGTCAAATTCCATGCAGCATCTGGTTTCCATTTTATGTAATTGCTATTTTCAGAGTTATAATCATGTGTTATTGTAAGGACCACAGTGTCAATCATGCTGCTAATGGGGAAAATTCAATGCCTAAATACCTGAGAGAACAAGAAGCTGACTTAAACAGGTGCATTTAGACACTTGGTTTTAAGTATAATTCTAGTCTACCAATTTAAATAAATCATTTTAAGAAGAAACTATATTCTTTCCATACCTTCTACTGAACCAAAATTTAATACAAGCTTTCTACATCGTGAACCTGGTTTTGTTCCCATCAATTCAAAAAGAGTGGGATCTGATCCCATGCAAGTTCTATACCATTAACCCAGTGTAGCTCTAAATCCAGTTTAATTTAGTCAATGTCAGTACAAAAAGTTTAACCAATATGAGTGGAGGGGAGAAAATTCTAGCTCTCTTTAAGGAATGAATATAAGGTATGATGCTATGTTAGTTATCACATCCATTAAAAGGTGCAGAAAACAAAGGTAAACCATGACAATCTATGTTTTCAAGTAAAATACCATACCAAAAGTGTAAATATATTCTTATGAGCTTAATTTAGAGTTTGATTATTAGCAGAGTAAGTAGTCATCGATATTCAGGGCAGTTACAGCTTAAAGTACAGATCATGACACAAAGAGCTCTCTGATCAACCTTTCTTGTGTTTAACACTTCCTCTCTTTTATTATGTTGTTCAGGCAAATTTTCAGGTACAGCTGACTAGTTTCTCCTTAAAAAATAAAGCATAAAACTAATATAAAATTTTATAACATACGTAATTTTATTATGTATAATTATGGATGGATAGAAAATATATTTACCTGTGCAGTAATTTTATATATTTTGCAGGTAAAACTGTATACTTTTAACAACTGGGGGGTGTGCAAAAATACATTCATTTTTGTTTCAGTACTCACTATGTCAACAAACAAGTTGATAAAGGTAAATCTATTACCTTTGGGTCGCAACAATCAGTGAATACATAAAATATTGTTAACCTCTACTTTTGAAAAAAAGATGAGAACAGTGACAAATTTTTCAATTCCAGCAGCAGAGAACATCTGTGGAAATTACTCTTACCCAGAGCAGTAAAAACGCATAAGGCAAAACCTGGAGACATTTACATATGCACACTTTTGCATTAATACCTTCTGAAGACATTAGTATTTCATCCCACCTCTCCTCCTCGAAACCTTCAGGTACACAGTGGTGTAAGTACAGGACAGGAACAGGTTGTGTTTAAGAGCATTAAGACAGGGAATGACTTTCCTGACCTAACTTTGAAAGTTAATCTCTGCTAGCTCCTCTGATGAATATCTGAAACTCAGGCTGAGATGAGCTGCCAAGTTGGAAGCTGTGCCTGTTATTGCCAGGAGAGACACAGTGGGCACACCCCACCTCTGTTTCCCCGGGGCTTCAGCTGTAAATTCTCTGCAGTCGCATCCACAAAAGTAGTTTTGCATGTATGCACAACCTCGGCTCCGCAGGGTGTGGTTACATCCCTTCCCAGCTTGGATAAGTGCCTGTGAGCACAGCGAGGGAAGAGCAGCATTCACCCATCTGGCAATTTTATGGCCACATTAATTGATCCAAAGTAAATTTCTGCATTTGCTGATATGCACACATCAGCCATGATTATGAAGAATGCTTAAGGCGATTAAAACAGACAAGCAAGACCAAGACATTTGGGAAACCCAGAGCTGCTGCATCATCTGAATTGCAGGCAACAGCCTATTCCTACTAAGAATGTGCAAGTAAAGGCAAATTATATTTTCACTTTCCCCAGAAAACAATGTCTGAGGTGAAAGTTTGTCTGTACTGCTTGCGGGGAATGCAAAAGCATGAAAAGAGGCACAATTAATTAGTCCAGAATTTGGTCCAGCACACTGCAACGCATTCTGGGGTATTTTCCCATCTGAGTTAATAAAGTTATATAGCAAATAGAAATATGGAGTTATACAAGTTAAACACGCTAGAGGAGTGGTGAGTTAGCACTGCAGACCCTCACAGTTTTTGTTCCCTCAAACAAGGGATTGTGTTTGTTTCTGTGTTTTTTTAATCAATTTTCAGCTCAGAACTCTGTATGAACCTTAGTTTTCTCTTCTTAAGAATGGCATATCAAGCCTGAAGGAACTCCTGAAGACTTCAAAGCTAACACCCTTGATGACAGAAGGTAAATCAAAAGAATTCCAGATTTATGATTTTTTTTTTTAATCTTATGATTTTCAGAGGAAGCAGCTCATGATTTGTAATGCACAGGGTCAGCAGAAATGCAGACATATTCTGCATTGCATATCTCTGAGTAAAGCATAAGACATATACAACACTAGATGTAGCTTCTGACTTCTTATGGCTGACTGAAAAATTCCAGAGTCTGATTACACAGCTGTTATTGCATGACTATCTGTAATGCTGATTTTGTGGGTATAAGTCTTGTTGTACTACATTATTAGTTCTGTTAATAATTGTGTTTCCAAAACATTGTCTTAATCCAGGTAAATCAACGGCAATCTTCCCATATGTAAATAAATATGTTTAGTGGATGTTGCTTTTTTATAAGGATTAGTGAGACCTTGTAGCTGTCTTTCAGTATCTACAGGAGCCTGCAAGATAGAAAAGGACATTGCACAAAGGCATGTAGTAATAGGACAAGGGGGAATGGCTTTAAACAGACAGAGGGTAGGTTTAAACTAAATATTAGGAAGAAATTCTTTCCTGTGAGGGTGGTGAGGCACTGGCATAGGTTGCCCAGAGAAGCTGTGGACGCCTTATCCCTGGAAGTGCTCAAGGCCAATTTGGATGGAGCTCTGAGCAGCCTGGTCTAGTGGAAGTTGTCCCTGCCCATGGCAGGCGGGTTGTAACTGGATAATCTTTAACTTCTCTTCCAAACCAAATCCATCTATGGTTCTGTAATAATTTCTCAATTAAACCAGTAAAAAGGGTAGCTATCTGTTCTTCCTGAGTTTATCATGCATATCAGCTTTACATTCCCAAGTGTGGCATTGCACCAATATGAAGTTTGCCATCATTTATTAGAGGGGACAAAAAGCCTTTACCAAAGAAATCTTCACATCCAACTACAGCAGAGAAAAATTCCTGTCCAAGTGATGACAGTGAATCAAAACTCAAAAAATTTGCCATTTTTCATTTCAGACACAGAGTCATGAAGAAGTTGAATGTGTTATAATTTTCACAAAAGTTCAAGTAATTAATTGATCCAACAAAAAGCAGCACCTTCTAGAATTAAATTTTTCGCAATATACATGACATAAATAATTGATATGGAATTATTCTGGTTATATTAGAGTCAAATAAATGGTGGAAAATAAGAGAGTTTCTTGTCTGTGCAGACATCTTAGTCTGTGTTTTAGTATACAAATATTTTGCTTCTCAGTTATTGGCAGTGAAGTGTTGGTCTCAGTCCATTTCTTGGGGCTTGTGACTATAGTATCGCACTGAGACATCAGTTGAGATCTAATTTTCCTAAATAGGCATTCAAACTACAGAGTTCCAGAATAAATACTTTGCAATTGCTTTCAGTAGGTGATAGATGCCCTGTTGATTTTAGACTTTCAGTTCAGGTGATATTCAGGGCACACAAGCTTCATGTTTGGTTCACTTGGGGGAGAGGAAGACACTTCTAACCAGGATACTCACACTTGATGCCAAGCCAGATGATAAGGTGAATATCCAGTGTAATCATATACTTCATGCTCCATGCTTAGGCTATCATTTTAAAACATATTTGGATTAGGGATCAATTTATTTTAACTTTTAAACTCTACCTGTCCTATTATAACGTAGAAGCATTAAATGAACCATCAGAGAAAGGCATTAAAACATGGCAGCAAAAGGAAGAATCTGTGTGGTTAAATTAGCTGAATAAATACATTTCTTGATAGCTTTAAGAGACATCTCAATATTCATCCTCTGGAAATTCAAGATGAGATTCAGTTGCCTAAACATACGTACACAGAAATATTATAGATGGCCTGAAATACTCTACTGTCTCTCCAAAATGAGCCTCTCCATAAATGTGTGAATCCACTGCATGTCCTGTGTGATAATCAAACCATCTTGTGTGGCCAGTTGGTAAATATCAGGGCATTTCAGATGGCAGCAGACGTATTCCAGTGCAGATGAATTTTGTCAATGGGATTCCACTCGCACAGCAAAGGACATTACGTAGGCGACTAAACCCAGCTGTGATGTGTAGCCAATAGAGTCAGGGAACCAGGCCCAGGTGACTGGTCGTGCTCATTTAGGATCAGCAGCAAGAGGGCAGACAGGGTCCCATACTGATCTTGAAAGGACACAAGGTATCTATAGACAACAACATCAAACACCAGCTGTGAAGGTTCACAGCACAATTTCTAACACTCTTCAACACTTTGATGATGTCTTAGAAGGACTTTTTTTCATTTTCACAGAGAAAGATATAAAATAATAGATTATAAGGGACAAAATGATCCAAGGAAAAAAACAGTCTAAATGCCAGTCACGTTCCTAACAGTGAGATCTGCTAGTCAGTGGAACATTTTCCCAAGGGAATTCTTGGTAGAACATCTGATTCGTTAGTTAAAGCAAGACCAAACAATACTCTTAACAAAAATACCCTTAAGAGAAAATATTTCTGTCAGGAATGATTTTGTATGTGTAGGGAAATCAGCATGATCAATCCATAGACATTTTCTTAGAGTGTTTGGTACCAGGTAATGAATGTACAGACTCAGGGTAAAAATTAGCTGGCTTAGGAGGATTTAAAAAGTAAACATGTGGAACACAGTTTGAAATATTCATGTTTTCCTCTTATAGTAGGCCAATGTAAATATTATTCCACATGTTATCAAGTAATTCTAAAGCTAAATGTACTTACCCCAAAAGCGGTCATGATCAAAATCTAACAAAGTCCTTTTGAAAGGGCTCAGTATACATAAATTAAAGGTAGCCCAAGGAAAGATAGGATTCAGCTCCTAGGGAAAGAGCTGAGGAACACTTGGTTTTGCTAGTTCTGTAAACCAGGTCCGCTGCTAGCCCAGTCTGAGCTCCAAGCAATCTATATGCAAGTCAAGAAACAACCTATCTTCACTTTTGCCCCTTGGGAGGGCCTGATTCATGATGCACAGGCAGAACTTGCTGCATGATCATGGACAATGCCTACAGCGCAGAGAGCACAGCAATCAGGGTGGCCTTCATCCAGACTGAAGGTGTTAACCACTTACACACGAGGAATGGTAGGATCATGTACTGAGCAGGTGGAAAATTGAAGCTGGTATAATTCCACTTCAGTCATAAGGACTCATATGGTGTCCATAACAATTTCACTCCGAACTGTGCAGTGGCTCAGCTCCCACAAAAGAGGAACACAGTGAGCTCCCTTCCCCCATGCAGCCAACCTGCTTAATTGCTGTTGGTAGGGGTAAGCTTCTCAGAGAAGGACACCTCTATTTCTAAATCCCTCCCATATGGAGCACAAATTTTCACTTCTGAAAAATTACTCAAATTCATATGTAAAGTTCCTGAGCAAGGTTCTCTCTTCTCCATTTTGAAGCAGGTCACGAAGCCCAGTCAGCATCCAGGATTTCAGAGCTGCAATTTGAGAGAAAAAGCTAACTTCAGGTCCTTGTACGAGGCCTATACTTTAGGGTAGTTTTAGACGGCTCCTGCTTAACTTTCAGGAGTAAGGAATGACTCATTTGAGGTCATTCCATTTCTACAGGGGCTATGTAAGAAAATTATGTATCTGGAATCCCAGCCTGTGTCCAGATAGACATTTATAGACATTGCACTGCCAGAAACAGATGCTGAGAGAGGGAATTCTGAACCTGACCCAATGGGAAATAATAATGATGGGCCTGTCACAAACTAACCATAACACCACAAATGGGGAAAAAAAATATTTTACTGATTTGATTAATGTCTGGCTGTACCTACAGTTTTGGTTTTCAGTGAATTAATGCCTTCTTTAGATAACATAATTGGAAAATATTCCCAAGAGTCACAAAACCAAAGAATTTTTATTGTTCCTATCTGCACCCTATTTATGGGTGTTACTCTGCTTCACTTAGCAGTTGCATTCTCTTATCCCAATTATGAGTTTCTTCCAAAGCCTTAACTGTAAATAATTACCTCTCAACAGGCAAATCCCATCTTTTAGACAGCTAAGTTTCTTTAACCAGTACATTCTTTAAAATATTCCCTCAAGTTTCCTTCACAATCTGTTTCTGGGGAATTGTTGGTAGTAAAAATCTTTGCTACCAGTCACAGTACTCTCATCAGCCCCATAAAGGGAAGAGAAGCTGTTTCAGCAGGAATCATTTATGGATGAAACTTCTACATATATACACAGCTTCTGTAAGATGCTGAAAGCCTATCTCTTTTGAGCAATCCAAGATTGAGAAAAAGAGGAATATGTGACTTCAGCATTGCCAACCCTCGTAATTTGCATCCTGAATCTTATGGCAGTTTGCTGTTTCTTTTCCATCAAACTTCACCTCCTGGGGTTATATGATTAAGATTCTCAGTTTTCCTCCTATAAAATAAATATATTCCAGTTTCTAGACCACAACTGCAAGCTAGAAGGAAGGAACCAAATGAAACCTGGAATTTCCCAGTTTTATTTAGTCATGTGATTTTTGAGTAACTTTTTGACTACTTGACAACCAATATAAATTCTGAATGTCAATGGCTGGCAGTCTAGATGCTCTCTCAGCTTACTACAAAAAGCAAATGAAGGTGCTTACTTAGAGGGTTGTTTTACTGCATGACAGAATCCAGGGAGGATAATCGAAATGCTGGACCAGTTGTTAAATGTGTATTATCTGAAGGCCACCTGCCTGGCAAATCAAGGCAACGAGTCCCCCCCAGAACTATTGAGGGTGCTGATTTTTGCACTTCCTTGACTTCAATATGGTTTTAGTTAACACATACACCTGCACAATTGAAATCAATCCAACCACAAGTGATACTCATGAACAAAAAAAGTACACAAAACAAAACAGACAAAATGACATAGTTTAGAGGACAGGCACTAGATCAGTAAAAATAGCTGATGAACCTTGCCAGCTGTTGAAAAACCGTCTGTGGGATCAGTTCCTTTGTTCTTCTCTAATAATAGCTTGGTTTATGTTTCTTTTTTTTTTCTCTTCTTTTACTTTTACTGTTTTCATTTCGCTTTGATGTTGAAAACAGCCACAGCTGCAATGCAAAAATTATTCTTCCTACTTTCATACACAAGTTCATGCACTCAGAGGCAGCTTTATGCATACACATTACATGTGCAGAAGCACACACACACATGTAAATTTATACACACACCAACACACGCAAAATATACATTGCTTGTGAATTATCCTGATGTCAAATGACTACAAATAAAAAGGAATTAAGCTTTATCTAATGAAAAGGAAAAAAAGAAAACTTGAAGATCTTTTTAGTTTCAAAGTTTTAATAACATATAAGAACTTCTTCAACCTTGTGAAAATCTGCAAGACCCCTCCAAATGTTTCATATCCTTATACAATTATTTCTTTTTCAAAAATTATTTATTTAAATGTTATAATCGCTGCAGATGCCCTGCGTATCCTAGACAACCTTTTAACTTACAAAGAGTCCTAAGCAGGATCAGCAGCAATATAAAGATTACAGAAATCTTCCTTCCCAGAGGCACAGTATCAACAGAATCCCTCCTATGCAGCTTAGCTTAATACAGATCCTCACGTGCACAAGAGATAAAGTAGACCCTCCAGCACGCTCTGAAGTCTGGTGCTCTGAGCATATTGAGAACATGAGGTTGTAGAGAAACTTCCAAGAGTCAGAATTTTTCTATAAGTTATTAGTCTCATTTCTTAAGTTAGTCTCACAAACCTCCTGTGTTGCTAGTAGATATAATTACTCCTTTTTTGGTGGGAGGAAAAAGAGCTGGGTAATGTAAATGGCTTATTCAAGGTGACACAGGAAGTCTGTGAAGAGCTGCAAATTGAACTCAGGTTCTCCAACTCCCAGTCCAGTTATTACATCAATCACAAAACCTTCCTTCCTCCACTAGATATTTAAAAACAGTAACATTTATAACTTGACAAACAGTTTTTTCTTCACACATCAAATTGGATGCCTGAAGTGAATTTTTCTTTTGAATTTGATTCAATTTACTACATAGCAATTAGCAATTAGCACAATATTTCTTAAATTACTAAAATGATAACAGAACCTAACATTATTATTATTATTATTACTGCTTTTTACCATTTTAGTTCAGGCTCTCATGGCATTTTGTATTCCTTAACTAATATTAAAAAAATACAGGTCCTACTTTCCAGAGTTTACAATTGAAAAGATGAGATTATAACCTCAGAGACATGCTGAGTGTTATTTGGTTAATTTTATCTATTTTCTAACTCATTTTTCTTCATTTTAAATGGATTAAAATAACTGCTTCTTCCCTAGAAGTGCAGTTGCAAGGTCTAAATAACAGGGTGGGGAGGTGGTTTTGTCTTTATAACTTATTATAGAGTCACAGGGGTCACTTTCAAGTACTGAACTCCCAAACTAGAGCTAAATCTCTAATTAAACATCATCTTTCAGAAAAATGTAACCAGCTCTGAAATTTACATATCTGTGCATGTATTAAGTGTATGTATATAAATATACAGATACAGATGCAGGAAGAGGAATGGTAATTATCTTGAAATGCACACATACATGCACTTCTGTATTAGTTGAAAATCCTGCTGTCTCTTGGAAATGCCCCAAGAGCAGCTTCAACTGCTCATTAGTTCACTTTACCAGGAAGAAGAAAAGAGCTTGTTCCAAGTATCTGAATAAAGAAATATAGTTTAAGGAGGTGACAGGAACACAGCTGGCAGCAGGAGCAACTTATTTGAAGTTTTTAACTACTTAGGTATTTCACGTCTAAATTATTCCCAGTTCTTTTTACAGTGCCATTGGCCAGACTGAACTCTCCTTCCTTTCATCCTGTCTGCTTCCTTTGGACACTTCCCATCTCTGTTAAAAATATTTTTAAAATGTTCAGTGGTGTGGTAGATCTGCAACAGGAAACAGCTGGTATTGGCAGCTGGCAGGACAGGGCAGGAGTCAAGATGGGGCTTCAGTCCCAGTGCTGAAGCTCCTGTGACCCAGCGTGTTCTGTGGCTCCAGGTTATTACATGGTGAACTCTACCTAGAAACAGTAGCATGGCCATCAGGGAGGCAGAGCCCTGCTGTGAAACTGCTGACCTCTCACAGGTGGGATGGTCCATCTAATAAGAGGAGAAAAATAGGATCTAATTTCAAGCTGAGACTCTCCATCACAACTGTATATGGTTTGTGATAACATTTATCAGTGCACTCTGCAGATACTGTGTTCATAATTTGTTATACAGCAGGAAGCAATTTTTATTATATGATTTGGCAGAGGAGTGGAAGAGAGGCTATTTAATTTGTAGCTGGAGCCATTGTGAGTTCCACAAGAACAGCTCCAGTTTCCTCTTGAATTTTGGTTTTCCTGGAAAAAAATCTAACATCGCTTGCGCTTGGGAAGAGGAGCTAACGGGGGCAATCAACTGCTCTCCCTTTCCTCTGAGGTCTGTTCTTACAGAAGGGATGAGAGGACAGAAGAAGCCAAATTTCTCGAGGAATTAATTCTTCATGCCTAGGCTTCTTGCTCTAGATTAAGCCTCCACCATTTCTTCTCCTGATAAACAGAGGAAATAAAGGAGGAATCATAAGATGGACATGCTTACTTTGAGGTGCAGCAGAGGAAGATATCTACACTAATTATCTTCAAGATGATAAAAAGAGGTAAGGGAAGAACTAAGGATATATGTCTTTGGAGGAGAAAAAGGGCTGTGCGGGATGAAGACAAAAATGGAGGGTGACAGAACCAATGAGACTAGGAAAGATAGGCGAGCTCTAGGAAAAAGGCACTGAATCATCTTGTCCTGTGCATCTGTGGGAGCTGGAAATCTTGGGTGACCCTTTAGGGAAGCAGGTACTCTGGGGCTGAAACAGGACAGGACTAATTCCAAAGCTTAAAGACAGGCCAAACAGTTCAATGTAGTAGTTTTAAAATAAATCACATTAAATATAACAATCCTCTAGGAATTAATCACATGGTTTTGCAAATCAGGCTTGTGATTTTTGATCCTCTGAAAACTGTCAACACTGTGTGCAGTGCACAACCACAGATGTGATACAGCTTTTTGTATGGGTGCGAGGGAGAGCAATAAAGTGTCTTCCAGAGCATTTACAAGACACAAAATGGCTTTATCTTCCTCTCCCTGAAACCAGGTTCATGAAGGGGGATGGTCCATCAACAATCCTTTACAGGGAAAGTCCACCAGAAGACTGAGTTAAATTAAGGGGTTTTCTGTTCTTGCCAATCGAATAAAATTTACTTGTTGCATTTATTTTTCTTCTCTTGTTTTCTTGCCTCCTTAGGCTGAGATGTACAATTTCACTGCCAAGATATAAGATGACAACATATTCACATGTTTTGCTGTCCTAACTCACATCATGCACCAATGTCCTCTCATGCTGCTTGGTTCTCCCACACATTTGTTGGCCGTTCCCTTGTCTACACCACTCACAGGGAAAGAGGTTGGATTGTGAACTTGGATAAAAACAGACAATTCTTGAAGGGGACCTTTATGTAAAGGAAAAAAGTATCTTCATTTCTGTTCTTTTATTTATGTTGTCAGTTTTCTTGTGACTGTTGTAGTCTGTTCAAACAGAAAATTTAGTTCTTTTGCTGGAGTAGAATTAAGCAAATGATTGAAGAATATTGTAATTACAGGTACGATGCTCTTCTCTCTTTCATATTGTGCCTAAGTACTATAACATATTGTATTGATTGTTTTTGATCTCACTCCTTTCTAGTCCTGAATCTTTTACCTTTGTCCTAGTGTCTGTAACTGCCATTCTTGTAAGTCAATCAAACTACAGGTACTGTCTTAGGGACCCTTTTTTTAATTTCAGAATGGGTGAAGCAAGACCAGTGATTGAACAAACATGACTATCAGATTCCCATGAGAAACAATATTTAGTAATCTTAGTTAAAACATGTGGTATAAAGACTTTGGCATCATCAACTGGGGTTGATCACAAATCCATGGACACTGTTGGGCAACTGTGCCAACTCCAAGCCAGAATGAATGAATGGTTTGCAATGAATTTTGCTTCACCTCCTCGTTTCCACTGTTTTCCATTCGATAGTACCCTGTACAGATGGATAAAGGGAAATGGAGCGAGATCTCTGAGATCACTAGGTCTGGAGAACTAGAGCACCACAAGACTGTGGAGAACACACCAGCGTATACTCTCATCTAGTACATAGTCCCTGTCTACAGAATTATCTTGCCTAAGTTTTTCCACAAATAGGGTCATGAAATATTTCTCTAAGGCAATGTGTTGGGCTTTTACTCTACAACTTCCGTAAAGGAGCAATTTAAACAGGTCAGTAGAAGAGCAGTGCAGTAAAAAAAGTAGAAAGTCCTGGAAGATTTACCAACTATCTGGAAGGCACTGGGTGGTGATCTGGCCTAGGCCATTGGCTAATATCACCAAGTGACCTTTCACTGGTTGTTTGGCTTCTTTGTGCCTTAGCAAATTCAGCTGGAAATAAAAGCAAGACTTCACTGGAAACCAGACATTGAGTGTAAACTGTGGTTTCCTAGATAAATAAATTACAAAAGAAAGTTTTAGAGGAGTCACACGGCCAGTGTCTAGCACTTTGAACAGACAATGGGTAACAAAAACCGTATGTGCAAATGCTGTGTGGCAACACTCCTGTACTACAGACTCCCCATCCAAATTTGCAAACGATCTAAGCAGCCCTTATTTCTGAGCCTTTGAAATGACAGTGAGCCAAGATAGGATTCCCTTGGGGCAGAACCCTATCATAGCAGCATTACTACCAGTTGCTATATTTCATAGAGTTAAGTAAAACTTGATGGCAGAAGTGCGGAAAAATATATCTGTTCATACCATAAACATCTTTGCTTTTCCTGATATAACTCTGGTTCCCACTCATAACCATTTACTCAGATGAATTATCTCATTGAATTCAATGGGATTTTCCTTAGTAGTGTGTTTTTTGGGAAATTGGAGGATGGCCCTGTATTGGCCAGTGACTGAGATTTTGAGCATTTTCTTCCGAATTTGGACATGTATATAATTATTTAAGTTTGGGTGGATGGAAAGCTTTGCCCAAGCAATTGGGGAAAGCATATGAGGAAGGCTAACTCATCAAGATCCCATCTGAGCAACTTGTCTCACAGATCTGAACCACAGTAAATTCATTAAACTAAATCAGCAGACTTTCTAGAAACCTATCATGATGAGATGAGATCTACTGATGAGATCTACTTCAGTGCTGAGTCTCAGATCACTTACTACCATAAGGGTATTCCCAATTTTGATGCAGTTAGTCATGTCTAATTACTGATCAAAACTGATATTTGGTGCTGAATACTTCAAAATAATTTGTCTATATTTTTTCAAACTCACAAAACATGTGGAACTCAGGAGATTCATGTTGTGATGGAGGAAATGTGTTGCATCCAGGGTATTTTGACTCCATTCCTAGTACCTCATAAAACTAGCTGCCAAAATTGAGACCTAGAGCAATCTAATGGGATTTAATAGCTAAATATTCCAGATCCATGGGGGAATTTTGCACCCTTTCTTTTCAGGACTCTACCCTTGACCTCTAATATCAGTTGTCAACATACTAGACTCCACTCTGATCCCACTTGTTTCACATTTGGTTGATGATATGCAACACCAAGAGAAAACCGTGTATGGCATCCGGGAGCCTACATCCCATATACCTGTCACTATGAAGACACTTCAGTCAGAATGGTGGCACATGCTGAGAGTTCAGCTGACCTCCCACTGTACCACAATCCCTTTCACTCCTCTATAACTCACATCAAATCCCACCAAGCCCATATTTTGCCTTTTTCACACCAGGACTTTTCAGCAGGATCTCTCTGGCAGAAGGAATGTGACTGTCATCTGCGGTGAGACACTGTCTTGCTGGGAATCTGATTATTTGACAACCAGCATTTCATTGCTTCAGAATTCTTCTGAATTGTTTCCACTCTGGTCAAACCTAGAGAGCGTTGCCAGCAAACACAGATGGGGTTGTCAAGAAAATCTGAAGTGCTGATATGGCCACGTGCAGACTATGACTCACAGTAGAGAAGTATCCTCTGTAGATCAGCGGAGTCTAGGCTGACAATTCTGCCACCAAGAACACTGTGACTTGGCTTGTGCAAACATTAGCAATATTTATGTGACTTACATGATTAAGAATCAGACAAAAGACTTCTAGACCATTACTCTTAGAGCGCAGTTTACACGCCACAATTCAAAGGGATTTTAACTGTTGAATCAGCTAATACAAGGACAATGCATAACAAAGCTCCTTCCTACTTCTGAATTAAAGTAGATTTTTATTTTATACACTGAATAAAAAACTCTTTTAAGAAAAGCCTTGTCAGAGATTTGCACAGGCAGAGCTCTACAAGCTCTGGAATAAGATACTGGAATAAGACCAGAAGTTGTTCTCAAGCTTGCCAAGAGCTTGACGGAAGCAGGTATTGCAGCATAGGTAGCACCTGGTGTGGTCTATAATGCCACCTTGCCTTCTTCCATTTTACATTCACCTCAATTCATTTACAGTCTGGAGAACAGACAGCACAGGCAGTTCTTGCTCCAAGTGGTCCTTGCCTTGGCTTCACATGTGGCTGAGGAAAAAACAGTTTCTTATTATACACACAGTTCTAGCCCTAATTGCTTTCACGAGAGCTGATCACAATGCAGCTCTCCGAGCGCGTGTGAGCGAGCTGCATTCCAGACCGCTGGATATCCATTGTTTTCCTCCTTGCTGTGCGAAAAGAGCAATTCTGTATATAAAAAGCCTGTTGGGAGAAACGTGTTTTTTTTCCCCAACAGTGAGCAGATGGCTCACAGATTTTGTGCATCATTTGTAAATTATTTCAAAGTCTATTTATCTATTCCGAAGAGATTACTGGAATCTACATCTGCATTTTCTTGTAATTGTTTCCATGTCACATGAATGAGACATAAGAGAGTTACAAAGGAAAGATGATCACCTATAACGTAGCTGGCTGACATCTGCAAGAATTTGGGAATCTATCTACTAAACTCTTCCTAACTGCACCTCTTTCCTTAGTCCCTATTATGTTTTAATAAAGTTTTCAGGGCATAACTGATAAGAAATCAGTGTTACTAAAAAATCTCCAAGATGATAAATCACTAAGTCACAGAAATCAGGATAGCGGGGCTCTCAAGACATCATCTATTCCAATCCCTGGAGGCAAAGCAAGACCAGGTCTTCCCAAAATAGCCCTGACAGATATGGTTTACCTTGTTCTAGAAATCCTCGGAAGAAAATACTAAAATTTTACTGGTTATTAAAACAAAAAAGGAATGAAGAAATGTGAAGTATTATGGACTCTGAGAGATTTCATCTCAGCTGCAAATCAAGATCTTTCTAGGATGTGAAAAACCAGGAAACTCCTATATTATCATATTCATAACAATTTTCAGGACCATGACATTCTCACTGTTTCTTCAGTGTAGACTAAGTTACTTGCCAATGTTTGGAGGCAAGATGTTTTCAAGCATCTTTTCAGTTCTTGAGATGAGGTTTCCACAGACAGGATCTCTTTGGAGGTGGCTACAGAGATAGGTCAGAGGTTGCTAAATAAGTGGATGTAGAATGACTACAGACAACTACATAGTATCAGACAGTTTCTGGGGTGGTCTTGAATAAGTCAACACCACAAGACTGCTTTGAAAAAAGTATCAGGACCAGGCTCCAATCTTGAGATAAAAAGATAGAAACCTGTTGGACTGAACTCCACATATCTCCTAGGAAAAGTCTTGCATGAAGATAGGATGGAGACCTGCTGGGTAGACCAGGTTAGGAGAGCTCTTTCAGAAAGTTGTCTAACTCATATCAATTTTTAGCCATACTGAAATACAAGCCACAACCCTCTCATCCCAATCATTTTGTTAAAGGTTTAAGAACAGAGGTATTCTCCATCTTGTTGATGAAATCATGATGAAATTTGATTAGGAGAAGATGTAGTCAGATTTTAAAAGTAAGAAAATTTTAACTTTAAAAACGGTATCACTCAATTCTGTGTCATAAAGGATGTACTAAACAAAATGCTTGCTTAGTTACACCATAATACTTGGGAGAAACCATTTCACCAGTTTTGCAAAAGCACTGAGATCTTCAATAAGACATGATAATTCTACCTAGTGATTTACTTCTAAACATTACTTTTTGTATGAGTCTGTAAAGATTTGAGAGAAGTTTTCTGAAGGGCAAAAAGAGATAAGAATTTTACATAAAGACTTGTTGTTATGAATGAGGACATGGATCTAGCTATCTTGGTCACATCTTTCCAAAATGATACATATGAAATCCAAACCTTAGATAATATTCATGGAGTCATAGAATATACTGAGTTGGAAGGGACTTATCAGGATCATTGGGTCCAGCTCCTTGTTCTGAGCAGGGCATCCCAAGAATCACACCATATCTGTTCTGTATATCCCAATATCACCTCAAATCTGCTGTCATTACACACAGGAATTCCTGTCTTGAGAGCACAGGCATAGTTAAGAATAGATATCATAATCAGCTTATTAAGGGATAGATAAGGTCATTGGGAGTTCTGTTGAGGATTTCACTTGAATGACAGGAAGGATGCTGTGCTCTCAATATACTCCAAGACATTGGAAGGGCAGAGTCCTAAAAAGCTAACACAGGATACAAAGGGTTTCTCATTACTAAAAAATAAAAACAAAAATAATGTGTTGCAGGAAACCCACACCCACAAATTTTGGCTTTTTGGGGGGTTTTTCTGTTTCCGTTTTTTTCCCCTGGGCTCTGTGTGCTAGGGGTGTGAATGGCAGGAGACCAAAGAACCAGAGATAACTTAGGAGGATGATCTTTCTATCCTTCTAACAGAAATAGATGGTGAGTTGCACAGTCTGAGGTCTTTAAATCTTAAGGAACTGATAAAATAATCTCCAATAGTTTTCAGTTTTCTTATCTCTTTCCATAAGGAGGGTTCAGCTCCACTGGATCTGGACCACATGAACAGATATTGTATCTTTACCTCTTAGTGCCCTTAATCCTTGTGTCACCTCTCTTGAGGGATGAAATGCACTGGTTTAACTTACCTCTGCACTCAATACATGGCGATTTGGGGGCAAAGCAATGAACCTCGGTATTCACCGGCAGCTTAGAACAGCAAACATTCTTTTCTGTATTTAAAGATCTGTTAAATCTCTCTGAAAATGTGCTGTACAAAGTAAAATAGGTGAAATCTATTTCAAATTAATTTTGGACATTTGCTTTTAATTTTTTTCTGGTGTCTAAGGGTGTTCTTGAGACTAGATTTCTGTGCACATTAAACTTCCCTGTTTTGTGTTTATGCAAGCAAAGAGCATGGGTCGCAGCTAAGATGAAAAAAGATAAAATGGAAAATTGCTGGGGAAGGCTTATTTTACAGAGAGAAAAATGTGTTATTTAGAGATTTATTTATCTATCTTTACATCTCCATGTGTCTTTATTATTACAAGAATCATACAGTAATCATAAATATTCATATGTTTAGCTGGGAGTTTGCAACAGTGCATCTTTCCCCTTTGGGCCTGTATTTGCCTTTGCACAAAGAGGCCCTGATCCCTGGCCAAGGCTGTCACATCTTGCCGTCACACAGATGGATCACACTAGTGTGTCACCAACTCCGAGGCCAGAAGCAGCTCTGGAATGTCCTGAAATTGTCCAAATGGAATTTGTTTAGGCTGTTTTAGTTCAAGAAATGTTTATGAATGTTAAGTATTCAGAACTCTAAAGCTACTGAAGCAATCTATTTCAAACGTGACTTGAACTTGAACACTCAATGAGACATACAAAAGTCAGTCTTAAAGTACAGATTTTATTGCCATAGCAGCTGTGAGGAGCATATTGTTTCATACTTACAACTAAAGAATAGTGGTTTTGACCAAACATACCCAAAACACTTTCTTGTGGGTTTAGACCAGAGCTGAATATTACATTTTAGTAATGATTAATTTGTTAGAAACACCGAGAAAGACGGATTCAGTACCTAAGCCAGAACAGAAATGAAAGTAAGACTGGGCAATGTATACAAAGAAATTCCAAGACCACAAATTTAACATTGCCACAGAAATCATAAGGTGCTACAAGAAACTCTCTTGTGTTTTCTGTATAAACTATTGACTGTTTATTATGATTTGGGGGGTTTTGTTTGTTTTTTCATTTCCAGCTTCAGCGATCTTTCCTCCTGTCTCTTTAAGAGACAGTGTTTCTCAAGAAAGTCCCTAAGTTTATGTCCTTGGCTGCTTTGAAACAGCACCCAACAGTCAACAATTTGTGTTCACTTGGCTGTGAACTTATAAAACAGAGATTTCACCCAGTGACAGTGTATCCCAAAAGAATGAAGTCAATATTTGCATCACTAGTATGTGTTTTCCCTTTGTTATTACAATATTGTGAAAAAAACATCCATCATTGGGCTCAGGATTCACAGATCTTAAGGAAAGCCTGTTCTGGGCAGGGGGTGGAAAAAGAGGGATCCCATGGGATCCCAGAGGGAGTTTTGGAAAGGGTACAAAAATGATGCCTTTTCATCTAGACACAAAATGTACTTCAGGGAAAACTGATGGTGAAAATTTATCCTCTTAAGACTCTAATTCAGGACAAGACTACAGAGGTAGGCAGAATTTTCATTTTACCTTTTGAAAATCCTTATTTAAATATTTTGTGGGTATATTGTCATGGTAAAACTATTTTGGGTTTAGAAATGCCAATCGCATTGTTATTTAATAGCAGATTGGCATAGAATAGAAAAAAATGGACAAGATATTTGTGCAATTTTTTTTTTGCAATATTCTTTCCTCTTTTGGTTTTCAGCAAAGTCCCAAGTGCACTTTTGAAACACACATTGTGTCTACATTCTCCTCCTCAGATATTTTATATCCTAATTTCCTTTACTATAAACTGTTTATGTTAGTATTACATGACGCCAAGCCTTTCTGATGAGTCCTGCATGTGGGATCAGAGAGTCATTATGATGCCCCAATGAACAGACCCAGGACACTGATAATGGTCAAATCACATCCACAGCTTATCCCTTTCAGAACAATATTCTAGTTTTGATCTTAACTCATTAATCAGAGCAAGCATGATTCCTTCCACTGATCAGCATCTGAACACAAAGCAGTGGATTGATTCTTTCCTTTCCAGAAAAGCCTATATTTTAAAAGTAGTACTACAGGACTGGACAACATCCAGTACAAGTTCGTCTTGCTGAGATTTAAAAATTCTCTTCACCTTTGCCTTTGGACACACATGAAGAGGAAATTATGTTTATTAAATTCTTGCAGTTAGAACCACTGCAGGAAAATGTGGGGCTTTTCTTGCTGCGCATTTAGGTCCAGATCTTGTGCCTGTAACTCTAAACTGGCTTGCTCTCTTACCAGTGAATTGCTCAGTACTTGCACTTATTAGAACTAATGAATGCTTTTTTTCCTCCTGTCTGCAATAAAAGCTATCAAATATTTAATGCCTATCTAGCTTCCTTTACATCATTAACAGGAATGTTGAAGCATAATCTAATTATAGAACCTGTTATTAGGCAAATTCCAAAGCATTTTTTACACTATGTGGCATTTCCCAAATCTGAATGCCATCAGCTTCAAGCGAACTTGTGGCTTCTTCTTTTCTATATAAAGTGATTTTATTTTCCTAAGGAAGATCTCATTAACTCCAGGCATTAACATAGCTGAGTAAATAAAAATTTCTGACCCTTTAGGGAGATCATGTGGCATGGAGTTTTTCCAGAACTCACAAATTTTCTGGGTGACATTGTGAGAATGAGAGTGGTAATGTTGACAGTAGGACTGTCAGCCAGCCACATATACAGCAGATGCATCAATTATATTTAAATACAGCATGAATTAAATGTAAATATTGTTTAATTTGAAATAAACATAAACATGCACATTCCACCTTACTAAAAGCCACTAAAAAAAAAAAAAAAACCCTGAGAAAAAAGAACCAACCCTGCAATAATTAGTCTCACTTCTGTGCTTGAATTCATCACTTTAATAGTATGTTTCAACCATGAATCCTCAAGACCAACTCCCTGCCCATTTCATCAAGTACATTTGACTGAAAAAGGAAATCAATAAGAGTTTGTCTTTTTTCATGGTTTTGACACGTGCTGGTGCACATTTACCCCTGCACACAGTGCTATTGAAGTCTCATTGACATGACTGCATAATGGAGTCTCAAGTTAGACAAATAAGTGGTGCCAGAATGAAAATCCATAGCAAAAACAGCCATGAATGCTACTCTTTAAAGAGCTTACAAAAAAAATATGTATCTAGATTACTTCATCTAATCACTAACTGCAAAGCATGCAGACTTGTGCTTTTCTTGTATGCTCCCAAAGATATTTCCAGGCATTTTCTCAGCATTTTCTGGAATCTCAGCTGCTACAGCCACATGACCATTAGTAATGGGTAATTTGACTTCTTGGATTCACCGCTGAGATAAAAATAGAACATGCGGCTGATACATAAGGAAGCAGATACTTTAGCAAATTTGTGTTATTTTAGAGGGTCAGGAATACTCACTGCAGTATAATTTATGTGGGGAAGGATGAAATTAAGCAACAAAACTCAAAACTTTACTTGCACCCCAAGTTTTGTTAGGGGCCTTTGGTATTTTTTGGCACTATTAGTATTTGGTGAAGGAAGAGACTGGTAGCCCATTAGAAGCTTAAGTGCTAAGTGACACCATTTCTCAGGCCAGGAACAAAGCAATCAATTATCAGCAAACAGCAGCAACAACAGCTGGTAGGGAAGATTGTATAAGAGTAGTGCTGAATAAGCCGAGGGTAAATGAAATGTGTCTTTGATAGAAATCGTATGTCGGGTCTTCACTGATGAAGCTGCAATATTTCCCATGGTTCATACTAATGAAAAACACTCCTCATGTCTTCTGGGAAAAGTTACTCTTTTTCAGCAAAATATTTTTGTTTTAATTTTGTTATTTCTATGGATGTTTTCTGGAAGAGAAAAAAATCATTGTTAATTATCTTCAAAAGTTTCCTATTTATAGCTGAAATCGTTTCTCCATCATGCAGAAAGTATGTTCAATTACTGTTTCAAAAAAAATACCAGTAAGAAATTATATTTGTCTTCCAGTTCAGGTGCCTTAAAATTACTTGTAGAGGAGCAGTGTTAGTCCTACCTAAAATCAATGTCCTTCTTCCTTTTTCCTATTGAATTCCTTTTATTTTGGTCCCCAAATACAAAAATTGGCATCTTACATACACATTTTGAAAAGTTCTCCTTGAGTTTATAGTTCAGCCACAACTTTCACTTTGACAAACTGGTTTAGTTCACGACAAGTTCTAACAAACCGCGATTGTTCTTTCTCAGTTTAATCAGCAGATAACGCAAACAGAGCTACAGAACAGGCCTACAAATTGGGCAATGCTCAGGAATCACTCATCCCAGACTATTTACACAGTGGTGAGAGAGAGGGGAACCTCCAGTTTTCTGGGGGTGTCTGGTTTTTGACATGGAGAAAGCATGTGCTATCTGCAGGTGTAACACTAAGTGACGTGAACCCACCGGAGGGGGGCTGTCTCCACATCAGCTGTAAAAGGCACCTGGGGCAACTCTGATCTCCTTCTGCAGTTGGATTAAGTGCCCACAAAGCTGGTACAACTCACCTTCTGGCCATGGATGTGCCTTTACTCGATTAAAAGTTCCTTTTTCTAGGAAGGCTGAAACTATTTTAGAAGTAGATTAAACTGCACATTTTATGTTGCATTCAGATTGTGTACTAAAGTTCAAGTTATAATACAGCCTCACAACTTTTGGTACTGGAGCAAGCAGAGTACATTCGGATCAAACAAAACTATGAAATTCAATGACATCTTTAAAGTGATAGGTTTAAATCTTGCCTAGCTCCCTAACGCATCAGAATCATAACATACATATCATAACATTCAACTTGAAAGAAATCGGAATAATACTGTGGATCAAACACAAAAAGAATCAAGAGCCTATCACCTCTCAATGACTATTTCTAAGTGTGGACATGACAGTAGAATTTATTTAAAGTCCTCAAAATCCTCTACATCCAGAAGGTGTTTAACAACCTCTAGGAAATTAGTGAGAACTCTTCATCCAGCTGAAAGCAGAATGCAAATCTCAGAAGGACAGTGTCTCAAAACATCATTAGAAAAGTACAAGTTGCAAGTCTTTTGTTGTGGGCTGAGTTCCATACTGCTCCCACAACAGTGATTAAAAACTGTCTTTCCTAAAAATACAGCAACAACTCTCATATCTCCAGTGATGTTTTTAAGTATCATTAGTTGATGGGCTGCAATTCCATAAATGTCAGCTCCCTTAAAATATTCAGTTTGGACTATACTTAACATTAAATATTTCTAATTTTATTCAAAGAGCCATTATATGATGTCACTGGCATTGGGGAATTAAGATGGTTCAGGGGCATTTACACTAAATCTACATACCAAAGAATGTTTGAATTTTTTTAAGTACAGCCTTAGAGCTGTATGAAGCTTCCGGAGTTCTTGCACCCAGTTTGTTCTATATTTCCCCCACATTATTGACAGTAATTTCAACTATTATTCCAGCTTTGGACACCAGAAGGAATAAAACTTGTTTCACATAGAATTCATACAGATCGATAAAAAGACGCAGTAGATGCTTCAGAAGAGAAAAGCAAGTATTTTGTTAGGCTTCTATCTCTAACTTGTCATACTCAGAATTTGTCATGAACACTTATTTAATGCAAATTTATGTGCTTTCATAATGACAAATTGGGAAAAAAGTCTGTCTACTATGATGAAAATAGCTAAACAAAGGCCACCAACTCTTTTTCATCTGCTGAGTAAGCCATGGCTAAAAGGCAACCAGGTGGTATGCATTTTACCAAACTGCTGGGCTGCACGTTAAGAACTTTGTCATTGCTCTACTAATAAATAAAAAAAAAAGTATATTCATAAATCTATAGCAATGAGCTGACATTTCAGCCCCACAGATAACGATTGCCTGACATCAAGATGTAAGGGTTGCAGCAAGTATTACATCCCCAAAAGTGTTATAAAGTTCAAATCTGCCTGTACTCTTTTTCATGCTGTAAATCTGTGATCCTGGTGCAAGCACCTCCTGTTGCAGGAGAAGGAGTAGGGCTCCAAATGGCAGCCAGTGGGAGGCTTGGAGGCTTTTGCACCTTAAATGACTTTCAAATCAAAAGCATGAAGATCAAAACACCCTTTTCAAACAATTTTCCCATTCAGACTTGGTAGTCTGCATCATTTTCTCCTGTACCATTCCTGTTATTCTCAATAGAAGAGTGTCAGTCGTTTCGGTGCATTTTTTAACATGGAGAGAAAGGGGGTAGGGTGGGAGAAGGGATCTGTCCAATGATCTCAAAGCATATGTTTTTGATTCTAATAAGATTATGGATACCAAAGGAATAAAAATGGAAATCACTACTGCCAAGATATGAAAGAAAGTTTGCATAGTAAAATAATTTAAACCCTAACATTTGGACCCAATAAGGCTAACAGAACGTTTATTCCATATTTTTGGAAAGTATGCTTTTTCTGCACATTAAGTGGTACCAATAAAAAATAATGATTCTCACTCAGTTTATTTCTATAAATTATATTGTTTTATAGTTTTCCAGGGCACGGTTATGTGTCAGATTCTATGGCAAACACCTGGGTGTAAAATGCAATAAGCTTGTTACTTCCAGAGGGGGTTGTGGGGAGGAGAGCAACAGACCTCCATTCTCCCCAAAATGTACCTATTTCCAAGAAAACTGGATCACAGCTCATCTGAAAATGGCCACATTCTTTTTCACACCTTAAGAATTATCATTTACATCTCCTCTTGACTTGCTAGTGACATAAAACTGAACACTTCAGGAATCAGACCCAGCAACAGCTTCAGAGATGAACATGAGTTGGTGGTCTTTGCCCAGTGCCTAATGGGTGATTGCCCACACTGTGGTTTTGCCCTTTATTTTAGCATAGGTCAATGTACACAGAATACAAAGCAGTACATTTACATGAATTTTTAAGATGTTATGAATGTCACAAAAATTTCATAACTTTCAAAAGTTATGCTGTTACAAAGACTAGCACTCAGATGTTATGGGTAGAATACCGTCAGGAATGCCCTTACAGCATCAATTTGGCCCCTTTTATGTATGCACTATAATTACAGCTGGTTGGAAACTTTCCATCTAAACTTTTTTTTTTAAGTAAAAAAATGGTTTTCTGTGGGAAAATGCTACTTTTTCCAAAAATGCTTCCATTTTCCACAGGGAAAATGTAAGCAATTGGATCAAGTCAACTGTACTCTAAATATTTCAGCTTGTCGAGCTGAATAAAAGGACTTCTTTTCAGGTCAGCATGATATTAATGTATGTGTGGCAGAATTGCTGTGGTGCATCACAGAACTTGCAGCTGAAATCAGCTCCTCTGTTTCAGGACAGAGAGTGGGATCCCTTTCTTGCCAGTTTCTCCCCCATCATGCAAATGACAACATAAGATCACACACCATGAAAGCAAGAGGAGTCAGTAGCAACTCAGGAGCCACGTGAAACTCAAACAAAACATGGGAATCATTTCCTGGTACCTTAGCCATCCCAAAATTAGTCATGGTGCCTAAGCAGCAAGGTTAAAATCTCAGATTAGAGATAGTAAACGCTTTCAGAAGACAATTTTTCCTCTCCAAAGACAGATAATGAAGGCAGTTAACACTGACAGGGAATTAATCTCTGCCACCCTTCTCCATTGATTAAGAATGGATCACAGAAGCCTACCTTAGACTAGACACTAACCCTGCAGAAAGCAGTAAGATGTTCCCACTCTTTGGGCTGACATCCTTCCCAGTCAGCTCCGTCTGTTCCGATTTTTGAGGAAATTTGTGTCTGCCTTCAGTCTCAAAATGTTAGGACAAATTCTTGAGCATAAACAGTGTCCTGCTGATGTCATTGGAATTTCAGATCAGCAAAGACTTCTCCATTGGCCTGGGAAAGAGAGCATTGGAACAAATCAATCACATACCTAGCAAAAGAGTAATAACTATTTACCTGCAAGGTAAAGTTGACTGTTGTAGGAAAATGGACATAATTTTAGGACACAAGGAATTTTTTGTCAAAAAAGGTAAATCCTTATAAATTACAGGCAATATTACACACCATAACATGTATTTAGAGAAATACTTATTGTTGGATTGTACTTTCTGCAAAGTGTCCAAAAGGCCATCAAGAACAATGCACCTACACAGTAATCACTGCCCACACTCCAGGGAGCAGGTATCCCTTTCCCTGCAGAACTTAGTCCAACCTGACAGGACAGAAGGAGGATAAGAGAAGGCAACACAAATCTAGCTCATTATGTCATCTAGTGCCACGTTAGAGTCATGTGTAAGAGAGGCTTTTTTTGCTGAAAAGGAAGGCTATCCAGAGAGGAAAAGCACTGAGGAGAGAGAGGAGGAATGTGAGAGGGACAAGCAGGGAGAGAAGAGGAAATGGAAGGTGTATATGGTCAATTACACTGGAGAGAGAGAGAGTCCAAAGTGCATGCCTCAATAACTTTTGCATTTCTTGAATTTACAATACTCACTTTTGCAACCTTATAAAATGTTCATAATATTGTTTTAGAATACAGAATATAAACCATATGTGCCTGTGTCAGACTACATATAATATGCATGTCCTGGGTATTGTGTTTTGCAAATTTAGCAACAGTCTCACACACACGGCTCTCATTAGCATATGTGCAACCACAGTGAAGTTAATAGGATTAGAGCTTGTCAGGAATTTTTCAATTAAACTTTTTTTTTTTCACTGGAAAATACCACTTCATTGAAATTTAAACTGTGCATGAGAACCTAGAGGTTTGGGTGCAATTTGCTTTAGGAAAAGTTCCCCAGGTCCTGGAATTTTGATGAAAACCGGGAAAAATAATAGCTCAGAGTAAGGTAGCAGTCAGAGTACAGGGCTGGACACTGGAGAACCAAACATGAGTGCCTGCTGCACTGCTGGTACAGCATCAAGGAGATCCTAATTTAGCCTGCTTTTCATCCAGGGCTGAATTCTGTCACCTCACTCTCAGGCCAGCTCATCAAATCCTGTGTTTCCCACAGTGCACAACACAAATTAGTGACATATCTGTCCAAGCTCCCAGATGCAATCTGACTACCCAGTAGCTCTCTGCAGATGAGCTGTCCCATCACCTTCTTCTAATCTTAATGTAGGCATGGGGGTATGGTGGTGTTTCTCCTCCTTGCAAGCATTTCCTTTAGAAAAAAGGTAAAACCCTTCAAAAACAATAAGGTTAAGTTTTGCTTAAAATAACTCTTAAATTTTGTGAAGGCGCTGTCAGAGTGTGATATCCCTTTAAAGAGCAGCAGAGATGCTGGAAAGGCACCAAAAAAACTTCTGTACTTCGTAACAGCATCTTTAAAACAGCAGCACTAGAACAGAGGAGCTCAGGGGAATGCACAAAGCCACTTACTCTCCAAAAATAAAGTTAGTAATGCTTCACTCTGTTGAAGTTACCAGTGGTCGATCATTGTTGGTTGAAAACTAAAAATGTATACTTTTACACTCTTAGCATAGGTCCGTGGTGCCAGCTGGCTTTCTGGCTTAGATCTGCAACCTAGGGGGCTTGTGGGATTTCTACATCTGCAAAATTATGCTTTGATTTCTGGCACTGTCAGATCTCAAGGGAAAAAAAACCAAAGCAACTGCCAGCCAGAACTCACATTTTGACATGTTAAGCAAAGGGCTGCTCCTCAGAGTTTTTGCCATTTGGAGAAGAGTGGTGAGTTATATGCTTGTAGGGGAGAGCAGAAAGAAAGAAAAGCCAGCAGACATCAATGTTACAGTATTTCTGCTACCAGAGAGAGTGGCTATTGGAACTAGAGTGAAGGAACAAATTATGAGAGAGATGAGAATGGAAGGGAATTGGCAGGTTTGGTACACTAGTGCTTGTACTGTGTTCATAAAAATCACTGAAAAATTTAAAAAAACATAATTATTTAGTATTGAAGCTGATGCTAAAAGACAAAGACAAGATTAATATAGTGTTAATGAATATATTATGCACTATTACCTTTCATAAAGGCTTTTTTATTTTCCCACACAACTAACAAGTACAAGAAAAATCTGAAAGTTGTGGGTAGGAACTAAAACTTTCTCAAGCACTTCCACACTCAGTAGTTTAGGAATTGCTGTTCTGCAGCTCTGAAATTACTGCCTGGCACTCATCATGTCTGTCTGCTGATCCCAGGGATTTACAATAGGTCACTGGTGTTTAGCGACCAGTTACTCTTACCACTATTTCTCACAAGAAAATAAACAGAGAAAACTTGAGCTGGAGCATTTTTTCAGTATAAAGACTGCAGTGAGTTCTTTCCTGGGCAACAGCATCGTTTCCATTCATATCAGCTCAAAATGTCCCTTGGAAAATCATTTTCCCAGTACATCACTTTAACCATGCCAATATCTGCCTTTTTTTGTTTGTTTGTCTCCATCCTTAAATTCCTTTCTCTGCTCTATCTTCATGTCTTCCCTTATTTTTTGCCTACCTTCCTCCTCCCATTTCTTATGAACACAAAAAAGCAATTCTTCTTGGCATTGAGCCTGACAATCCACACTGTCCATTGGCAAAGAAACACTTCATACTTTTCCTTCATGGTCAAGAGTAATTTTTTTGTAAGCAACTGAAAAACTGAAATTAACAAAAAGCATTTTAAAATAAAAAGAAGGAGGTGAAAGGTGAAAGCTGGTGAAGGGTCTGGAGCATAAGACTTGCAAGCAGCAGACAAAGGAGCTGGGGATGTTTAGACGGGAGCAAAGGAGGCTGAGAGGAGACCTTAACAGTCTCTACGACTCCCTGAAAGGAGGTTGTAGCTAGGTAGGGGTCGGTCTTTTGTCCCAGGTAACAAGTGACAGGACAAGAAGAATGGCTTCAACTTGCAACAGAGTAGGTTTACCTTGCGTATTAAGAAAATCTTCTCCATTAATAGTTTTCAAGCCATGGAACAGACTGCCCATAGACGTGGTTGAATTGCCATCCCTGGAGGCTTTAAAAGCCATGTGATGTGGTGCTGAAGGACATGATTTAGTGGTGGATGCAATCATCTTAGAGGACATTTCCAATCTAAAAGACTCTACAATAACTTTGCATTGTCCTTCCTCGGCAAGAAGCATCCTTCAGGCTCTTCTGGTAAAGTCTGCCATGATATCTATAGGAAAATGGAAAATATGTATATACTTGATGTGATGGTACTATTGAAGGCTAATAATACATCATAGCTGCCTCATCCTCCTCTACTAAAAATTGTTTAATGTGTTTTACATACCAGCACTATGAATTCACCATCAGCATTGTCCTGCTGGGGCAGAGGGTCCTTCTGTCCCACATTTGTGTAACACCTTAAGCCCCCTTCTGCACTAGCCTAGGCTGCTCACAGGCTGCACCAGTATGAACAAACACAGTAATTTTAGAAAGGCATTGTACTCAGATTAAATTTAGGGTCCACCAAGATGTT
This sequence comes from Oreocharis arfaki, assembly GCA_013398015.1. Taxonomy (NCBI): domain Eukaryota; kingdom Metazoa; phylum Chordata; class Aves; order Passeriformes; family Paramythiidae; genus Oreocharis; species Oreocharis arfaki. Next base: position 242,559 of record VZRR01010711.1, on the reverse strand, counting down.
ACCTCATGCTCAGGAAATCCCAGATTGCTGGACATTGGGTGGGAGGAAAGAAAAGACAGAAATATCTCTGCATGACCTTTGCTGGCTTTGGACACCTCCCTTAGCATTTGTCAGAGCCAAGACATTGGGCCAAGGGACCTTTAGTCTGATCCAGGGTAGCTGCTCTTGCATGCATATGTCCCTTCCCTTCACCTGCCTGATGGTCAGCAGTAAGCACTGAAATGGCCTTTTGGGGAAACAAGACATAGCTTTAGCACATTTAGTATATGGCTTGTATGTCTGTCCTGAAATCTCAAAGGCAAGCATGAGACTTTGAGCTGTAGAAGGACTGAGGATTGCTGGAGAATTGGAAACTATTTTCTTAAGAAAAGGAGACTTCAGGATAAAATGCCTGCAGTCATCTTGGATAAAATCCTGTTGTCTTCACAATGCTATTGCACCAAAGAGACCCCAAAACTGAAAAATTGCAAAAGAATCCAGATTGTTCTCTAGCCATAGCCAATACTGAAAGAAGATTGACACCTTTTGCTAATAGGAATTGATTCACCTACAACATTGCAAAGACAAAAGGTATCAGCAGTATTCTCTTCTCCACTGCTTTACCTGTTCCATAAGTCTTGGAAAGACAAATGCCTACTAAGCAGTACAAAGAGGAAGACAATCTGATCTCTCTCCATTAAGTTCTACAATTTACTCCTAGCAGAAATCATGTTTCTTCAAGAGCTGAAACTCCTATTTCTTCTCTGGACTTAAGACAAATTCAGAAATCTGCTCCACAGTCTAGGTTCTGTAGTTGACTTAATTAGACAGATCTGGGCCCTGTCAGTAATAAGTCCCCATAAACCACACAAAACCTGCATGAAGTGGTAAACAAACAAAACAAAACAAAGGGGGGTGGGGGTGGGAAGAAACTAAGAAATTACAAAGAAAAAGAGAAAACAGAAAGCCCCAAACTTCAAGAAGTCAATCGTCTTTTCTGGGAGGAAAGTATCTCTTAGACTGTAGAGAAATGACCTTGAAGGTGACACATTTCTAAAATGTGATCCCTTTTAATCTCTAAACGTAGGGGAATATATTTATCTTACACTTCTCAAAAAATGTCAGCTTACAGAGGGTCAGCCTTAGAAATACACAGAAGCATAAGTAGATCTCCTCTCCTTCACCTGGATTTTGGTATGATATTTTGCCCACTTCTCCCATCACCCTCAGCATCCCCCTAACATGAGATATGCCTTCACTTTCCATGAAGACAAGAGTTTAACATCCTTAACAAATCCCAGCACACCCACTTCCTCCTGGGGGGAACCTCAGAGCAAGAGCAGGGACTGGAGTCCTCCAGGTGACCCTCCCAGAGGAGCCCTGGCCAGGACAGCGGATGGGAGCCAAGAGGGCACTAACAAACAGGATGACCATGTGTAATCCTGTTGTGCACTTCTCTCTACTCATCCTCTCCATCAGCAGCCCTAAACACCATGCATTTAGCAGCCAGCCTCTCTCTGGCAGTGGACTGAATACTCAACTGCTACATTCAGCATGCAGGAAAAGACAAAAACAGATGGAAATGCCTTTGATGTCTATGTAGGCACATTGCAGAAGAAAAGGCTCACGGGATGGGATAGCATTTATCTGCTAGCTGTGATTGACAGAACTTTAACTCCTGTTTCCTGACTGACAGGACCATAAAGGGGGCTGCCAGACAGGATGGAGAGTAGAGATAATCAACAAATCCTTTTGTTGTTTTCTTCCCCCATTTTATTTTTAAACTAACAGGACATTTTTCCCTAAGATGGCTTCACCTCAGGCTTTTCATTATTGTTCTGCAAGAGAAAAGGACAGCATGGCCTCATAAACCAGGCACTGCCTGACCTGCCTGGACTGTGTTCACAGGCTGTTTGCAGCCTGAGGGGCTGCACCTTTCTTATTAAACCAGAGACATGATAATGTTACCCTCAGGCACCTGCCTCCATTTCTGCATCAGTAGAAAGAAGATTCTACCACATTCCTATTTCCTTTTACCACTGAGTGTAAACATCCCAAAGAGCTCTGAGTGTCTGGAAAGCCATGTCAGTATTAAAACTAACAGGAGAGACAACAGCATTAGAAGGATCTGATTATTATGCTGTGAATATCAATCCTGGGGACACTATTAAAGTAAATTCTTTCACATGAAGGTATTCCTGTGCTTTTGATTCTAGCACATGCACAATCACATTGACACAGGCATATCAGGAATTCTTCCTATTACCCACCTGGGATCTACTAGCCCATCTTTAAAAGTTTTCCACCAATGGGACAGTTCTGTCCAAAAAACAAAAGTATGTTGAGAGGTTCTTGATGCACTGTGTTTGCCTTTAAATGAAAGACAAATATGACTAAGATTTCCTACCTGAGGTCTTGGAGAGACTTTGGAGCTATGGATGCACCTTTACCTTTTTTGGGTGGTTGGAGATGGAAGTTGTACCTGAGACCTACAGAACTTGCACATCTATGGGATTATGTCCAAACAGAAACTGGGATGCTACTGTCCATGGGTACAAGCTTGAGTGAGGGACGTTTCAGATCTTTGTCTCTAACGCAGTTTTATGTCACCAAGTCAAAAGTCGTTCCCAGAAATGAAGAGAGTACTCCTGAAAACATCCCCCACACTCAAAAGTTGACAAGACTTACACTTTACTTATAGACTATCAAATAGTTTGGGGTAATATATTTAAGCATCTTTATTTTCATAGAAAATAATTTCCAAAACCTATTTTTGTGGATAACAAAACTGTTCATCTTCCAGACCAGTAGCCCAGTGTCTTCACAGGGCTTGATACAACCCCCACCATTTCCAAATATAAAACCAGAAAGCTCCTTACATCCAACTACACGGGTCTTGCTCTCCAACAATGTTTTAGAATGGTCTCTGGATAAAGAAAAAAAAAAATTTTTTGCATTTGCATTTGCACATACTATTACTAAAAAGAAGGTGTCTGTGCACAACAGTATACTCAAAGTGATTGGTTTTTTAATAATGAAGCAATAATTTTATAAAAACTGCAGTTGTTACATTTTTGTAAGGCTACTTAGTGACTTTGACATTTCTTTAACCTCCATAACAAACCACACTTACTCAATACCACTCTTAGCATGTCACACTGCCCCAGTGTTATGTGATCACATAATGAAAGACCCCATCATAAAATATAATATGCACAATGGGAACAGAATTAGGGTTACCAAAGGAGCCTTAATTCTGAATTTCCTGACTCTAGTGGGTTCAAATCTTGAACTTAACATTGTATTAACATATTTTTAATCGAGCAAGAGGGGAAAGAAAAACACATATTAAAAGCCTTTAATATTCAAAGAGGAGGATTTCTCAACAAACATATTCTATCTTTCCACTTTTCAATAAAAAATTCTCTGTAATTTAAACCTAACTGCTCCGGTCTCTTTGCAATGAGTTGTCTAAATTTTAAGACCTGTGATGTGAAACAATTCATCTTTATTTTCAATTCGTTTGATCTTGCAATCTCTGATCTTGCCTGACTGGATCTTGCTCCCTATAAAGCACTCCCTAGCTCCTGTTAGCTGGAAAGAGAAGGACTTTTCCTGTTATAATTTACACACTAATATTAAATGCTTTTAAATAAATAATAGGGGTGGGGGGGAGCAAGTTCTTCTGGAACAAAATCTAATTGGAGTTGGTGTAACTGTCTAGAAAAAATTTAATTTGTTCAGTTTGTTTAACTTCATAAGATTCAAGAAACAAAAGAAAACAATTGTTTCTTTTTTTCATTGTTCTTTTTCTTTTACAACAATGAATTTTTACCATAAGACTTCAGGTTTTATAAGACTTTAAATATTATATAACATTTTAAGCCACAACAGAGAATTTGGTCATATTTTTATTATTTTTTTCACATCATTCTGTTTTACTCACCCTATGGAAAAATCAAACATTTGATGTCGACTATTGTATAACAATCCTTTGACATGTCTCTGAAAATATGGCAAGTCTGTTGTTTTTGGAGAAAATTCTGCTTAATTGCCTGGTGTAAAAAGATTTTATAAATAGAAATTCTCAGTATATGCCTCATTTAAAATTAATTAAAGTCAGAAGGAGAGATTTACTGTTAATCTTATTTTTCTATTCTTTTTTGCTCCTTCTCTTCTCTTCTCTTCTCTTCTCTTCTCTTCTCTTCTCTTCTCTTCTCTTCTCTTCT
>VZRR01010711.1:63050-224640 GCA_013398015.1 Oreocharis arfaki | reverse complement strand
AGTTTTTCACTGCTCTTTGCATATCAGGAAAAAAAAGCAAGACAAAATTTTTCTGTAAGATTTAGTCAGGCATTTTGTTGTACATCTTACAGGCCCATAAAATTCCCTGCCCCTGTTTTCTCTTCCTTTCCTTTCTATTTTCTCTTCTTTACCTTCTTCATTGCCCTCATTGTACTGGGCTGGGATAGAGTTCATTTTCTTCACTGTAGATTATATTGTGCTATGTCTTGGATTTGTGCTGAAAACAGGATTGAAAACATAGAGATGATTTTGGCATTGCTGATCAGCATTTACACAGCATTGAGGCCTTTTTTGCTCCATCCAACCAGGATGCTTGGGGGTTCGCAAGGTGATGGAAGGTGATACAGGTGGGACAGCTGATCCCAACTGACCCAAAGGATATCCCAAATCACATGACTTCCTGCCCACCAATAAAAACCCAGGGAAGAAATAAATGTAATGTGTTGTGGAGCTCCGCCTTCCTGGGGACGGCTCAACATCTCCCTGCCAATGGGAAACAGGGAATTAATTCCTTATTTTGTTTTGCTTGTGCAAATGGCTTTGGCTTACCTATTAAACTGTATTTATCTCAACCCATGAGTTTTCCCTCTTTCACTTTTTCTGACTCTTTCCCTCAATCTATTGGGAGGAGGAATGAGCCAGTTTGAGGCTGAGGTGCCTGCTGGGGTTAAGCNGGTGTTTGTTTGCTTGTGGGGTTTTGGTTTGTTGATTTGGGTTGGGTTGGGTTGGGTTGGTTATGGGGAGGTTGAAATAGCCACCACTTGTATTTCTCCCAGACTCACTCAGGAAGCAGAGGTTCTGGCAGCCTTGGGCATCAGCTCCCCTGTCCCACCCTCTCTCCAGGCAGAGCGTCAGCAGCGCCCACAAGCGCCCCAGACGTGCTCAAGGAACAGTGGGCACTGCCTTGCTTGATGCATTTTTGAATGTTGGAAAATCCCTTGCACCTTCTCTCTTTATTTCAGCCATGGTCCCCTGAGATGTCACAGTTTTTGCATGTTTTGTTTTCCTTATATTTACCCCTTTTTTCTCAAAGAGAGGGCTGTGAGATTTTGTTGAGGTTCCACCCAAACATAAGAAGAAAAGCCATCAAATACAATGCAAATAAAAAGTACAGAGGTACTGACTCAGCATTTTCAAAACATCATGGCAGCTGGGATCACAAGGGCCCCTAGAGGAAAGATATGTAGTGAGGGGAGATGACTTTTAGCTAAAGAAGCAGCTATAAGTCAGAAAATCTGGGCTGCAGATGCCTATTTTTCATTTTAAATAAAGTAAAAAATGCAGCACAGAATTTAAAATAAAAGGTTTTCAGTGTCGAAAGCTACAAGGGTGACAGCTTCAATTTTGGTGATCTGTCTCTCCTGTTTCTTTGGCTTTCTAAAGAACAGTAATAGTGGATTCTTCCAAATTTCACTAAGATAATTTTTACAGCAGGTTTGCACGTGAAGAAAATACAAACAGATGGTATAACATGGTAAGTAACAATCTGGCCAATACACAGAAAAAAAGACTTCTCCCACTTTTAAATTCAGGCATATTTTAAGCTTAAAGTGATGAGACAGTAAAGAGACTTGGTTGAAGGCACGGAAAGGAGGAACAGCCTGATTGCTGAGGATATACTGAAGCTCAGCCATGAAACTGAAGGTTACACATCAAGGTGAAAGCTAAGAATGAGTCTGATAATAAGACCTGAAGTTATGCTGATACAGGAGTCTCTTACTTTCTTTACCACAGATGAAATCTGTGACCTATTCAAGCCATTCAGCCTCTCCAACTCTTTCTCTCCCCATGTAAACTGAGACTAGTTCTTAGTCTCTTTAGTAAAGTGCTCTAAGAACTACAGATTGGAAGTGATGCTTGCACAGCACCAGCCAAATGCTGGTTCATGTCAAACTCATGGCAAAATTCCTCTAGCCTCTTTGGTTATGTCGATATTAATAAATTAAATGTGCCCAGTGCCATTCTCTGGTGCTGCAGCCAGCTGGTGGGGAGCAGCCTGCATCTATATTACTAAGCTTTTATACCCTCTTAAATAGAGTGGTCATATCCAAACTCTTTGCTGGGAAACGCTTGTGCTGTTCCTATGAATTGTGCACTGTATGCAGGGTGCCACCTGGCCCCGAACCAGACCATCACAGGGTCCCTTGTGACACTTTAAAAGTACAGAAATCACTGTCCTAGTGCCTGAAAAGGTGCCTTAGAACCATCCACTAGCTCTGAGTAACTCTTGAGGCAGGCACTGGACCTATTAATTTTAATATGCAATAGAGTTAGAAACATTAATTCCATTGATATTTCTTTCAAGTGTTCACATCATTTCCTTGTATCATATTTGCAATTATTTCTGTATTCTGAGGGTGCCTGTAAAATGCCAGCAGCATTCAGCTTGGACTTAATCTGATTACTAGTGTAAAATACCAGCATGCAAGATCTCCATTTTGGTTTCCTTTCATCAGCTCATTCTGCAAAACCACTTTCACATAATTACAGAAACATCCTGCGAGGTTTGCGAACCACTGTGCTGTTCAGATGGCTGGTAGAACATAGAGGTTAATCTCAAATCTGATCTGCAGCCAAGGTGGGCTGGTAAACTCCAGTGAAGCATAAAGAGCCAAATTATTAAGGCAGGGCAAGTTTTTACACAGCATTGCTCACTGAGTGCAAGCAAAATAGACTAATCCCTGAGCTACCAGAATCAGCTGGCTGTTTCCAAAAGCCAACAGCAGCAAGGAAGCTATTGCATGACTCCTTTTCGAACAACAGAAGGGAAGGCTGGAGAAAGGAGGGGCTGGGTGGGAGTGGACCAGTTTGACATCTAATCTATCATTTTTATTAGGCTGAGTCTGCAGACATTTGAATTGTGTTTTCCTCACTTTTTAAATGAAATGGAGAACAGTAACACTAATGACATAGTTCCGTGTGAGTGATAGAGTAATTTAAACTTCATAGAGTTTCAGATAGTGTTTCCATTTCAGATAGTGTTAATTCACGTGTGAAAGAACCTGCAAACACAGAATTTGTGTTTAAAACAAACAAAACCAAAATCTTCAGAGGGCTGTGACACATCTGCCTGCGGGCACATGTAAGACTTAGCAGGAAAGTGGAAAAAAATAATGTTCTTCAAGTACACACATGCTTCTACACACACATGCACAGAGAACGACAGAGAAGATGAAGGGAAGGCAGAGGCTGGGTGCTCCTTGGAAGCTGTTTTCTTAACCTCTGCAACAGCCCAGCCTCCCTGCTGTGCTCCCCCCGCCAGCTCCTCGTGTGCTGCACAATGTCATCCAGAGCACCAACAACAGCTTGAGTGAAAACAGCTTTCACTGGGAACGGGAAAGATAGGAAAGAGATTAGTGCTTTATATGTAGAAACCTTGTGGCTAGTGACCAAAGCCGAAGACAAACTACAGGAGTGAGGTGAGGGGAGCGAGCGTAAGGAGAGGCAAAGTCTAGGTGACTAGGAAGACAGTTTAAATCCATCAACAGGCAGCTAAGATCTGAACTAGTCATCTGCAACCAGGGCAGAAATCACAGTCACAGTGTCAACGACTACAAATCTTATTGCCTTTGAAGTGGCCAGTATTTTACCCCAAAGTTACTACCTCAGATTCTTATCTGGCTACTTGCTGGCCTATGTGAGACAAATTGGCAGTCTTTGGCTAGATCCTGGTAGACTAATTCCACAACACCACATTTGGCATTCATTAACTGTCCTGGCTGTGGGGCTAAGTAGTAACATTCAGAAAGGCAGAACCTCCGTTTCACCCCTCAGAGGTGGTCTTTCCAGCCCAGCTCTGAGTCCCATGGATAAATCAGTATGAGGCGGTAGGTCCTGTAGTAGGTACATGGGTAATTAGAGGACTTTGAAGAGCTCTGGATATTTCCTTCAGCAGCACTGCATATGGTTACATACTCTTTGCAGATTGTTAGCAGTGTAGTGAAACCAGGTAAAAGCAATCTGTCATTTCACTGCAAGCTTCCTAAGTGTGAATAGTACAAAAAGGAAGAGAAATACTTGAGATATCTATTGAGACAAAAGTGCCCAACCCAAGGAAAGGAAAACCTGAATACTGGTAAAAGTATATTAAATATTCTGTTACTGAGCAAACGTAATTTGCTCTTTCATTTTTATTGAAAGTTTTCTTGGCATTCTCAGACAAATCGACATTGCAAAAGATCCTCATTCTTAGGCTCAATCTGCATTCATAGGCTTTATTTAGATTGATTGCTTCTACATGGCAGCAGAGATAAATGTTCTCCTGAAGCGCTCTTACTGCAGGTACAGTGCAACCCAAGGAAAATCAAGTCAATCAGCCCTAAACTTGCATTCTGAATAACCTACTACAAAGCACTTTTAATGTTTTAAACACCATTTGTCACTGTCACAGTGGAAGAAAAATTGCAGTTCACTTCAGCTAAGTGGTAGCTCACTTCAACAACATGCAAATCCTTTGAACTCCTGCTTTTTTCTGACCTCGAAAGCATCTCTGTGAGCTAAGGATTGGAAAAGAGGGAAAGAGAGGAATTGCAGTGGGGCTTCATCCCTGCAGACATGGAATGACTTGAGGTCAGTAGGGACATACAAGCAGGTGTGCAGGTCCCTAACACAGTGCTCACTGCAGGTCCCTGGTTCAGCTGGATACGTGTTGTAAAGATGAATTTCACATCTCTGCATGACAAGCAGTCTGTAGACTGTATTTTAGACAAAACAGTGTGTACCAGAGACTGTTAGCTGCCAAGTAGAGCTTTGACTGTCAAACTGGGAAGGGGCAAAAAAACACAAAAGAGAAAAGTGATCATGGCAAACCTCATTTTAGACTGATTTACTGATTTTTGGATAAAGTTTGATAATAACTGACTTGTGAAACTGAGCACGGGCCCACATTGAGAGGTGGTCTGAGGAACAGCTCTGAGAAGTGAGGAAGCTTAACATCTCAGGGTGCCTCTCTGATCCTGTTTTTTTTTCTGAATGGAAGTTTTGGGAAATTTTGCACTGGAACACAGTCCTCCACTACCTCACAGCATCAAAGACTCACCGTATAGCTGTATGCGGAAGGGACCTCCAGACATCATCTAGTCCAACCCTCCTGCTCAAAGCAGGATCAACTAGATCAGATTGTTCAGTGCCATGTCCAGATGTCTTTCGAATTTCTCCAAGGATGGAGACTCCATAGTCATGCTGGGCAACCAGTTCCAGTGTTTGACCACCCTAACACAAAAAGGTGTTTTCTTCTGTTTAAGTAGAGTTTCTTGTGTTTCCATGTGTGTTCTGTCATCCTCTCCCTGAGCACTGCTGAGGACTGGCTACGCCTCTCGTTATTCCCCCACCAGGTGTTTAAACACATTGGTAAGATCCCCTCTGAGCCTACTCTTCTCCAAACTCAACAGTCCCAGATCTCTCAACCTCTCCCTGATAATTCCTTGTATTCCATGTCCCAGCGTGTGCTCAGAGTTTTGCTGGGTCTGCTTTAAGACAGAGGCTTTTTAGCCCTTCGTGCAGTAATATGAGTTCTCAAGTGCACTAAAATGTCCATATTATGTCAAAACTTGAAAGAGCCCCAAAATCCTTTCAACTCCTCTGCTTTCAGCTCTAACATGCTGAAGCTGTTCTCTGCCACATTTTTTTTTTTTTTTTTCATATTAGAGGTCTTTTATAGAAGAAAGCTCATTGCTTTGCTGTGCTGTGAGACTGCCGGCAGTGTCAGTGTTCTGGATGGATGCAGCCTGGCCAGCCCGAAGGCAGGTGCTCCACGGGATGTGCCAAGGGGTGACCAGAGAGGTGACACCCTGCCATCCACTGCCTTTTCTGCTCAAGATGCAGAGGGACATGACTTTCCTCAGTGAGCAGGGCTTTCCTCCTGCAGAGCACTCCTAGAAACTCAGACACTTCTCTCGCTCAAGTGCTTCTTTCCAATGTGCATCTGGTTTTGAGTAGAAAAGTCCTCAGGACAAAGAAAGAGAGAGTATGGCTCTACTTCTTTAACCACAATATGCTGATAAGGATATATGAAATTCCCATTAACAGAGGAGCCATGTACTTCTTTATACTTTGTTCATTCGAAGCACATTAAATAAACAAGAAAGGATTTTTTTTCTACTGTCAAAGTTAATTTTCCCTTTTAAAAAAAATCATTGCAGGTACTTACGAGTAGGATAGTGATTTAGTTAAAATCCCACAGTTTATGCTTGGGGTTTTTTTGAAAGCTAACAACAAACTCATTTTCCCAAACAGATTTAAGAATTTTTTTCTAATTTATTTTTCTAAATAGTGAACATTTTTTATTCCCTCAATACATATTAGACACATTCTTAATATGCTGAAATACTTAAAAATATATTCGTGGGCTTGAAGAGAATTTTATTTTCAGAATAAGAAAATAGATAATTGTTTCCAAAAAATTTCAGCAGAAATGTTAAAAATATGATGAAGCGTCCTCATCATTAAAGTAGCATAAAGGTTCTTTCCATCACGGTTTTGGCTTTTTTTTAAATTTCCTCTTTAGAAGTTTTGGTTTAGGCAAAACACTCCTTGCACAAAATTTTTATGAGCAATTGAAGGCAAAATTGAATGCACTGGTAAATTAAACAATGCAAGGCTTTATTATTGTTTTTCCTTTTGCTTCAAGATAGCTGTCTCGGTGTTAAACCCTTCTGGAAACAAAGCATTGTGGGTTTTTGTGGGTGTTTTTTGTTTTGGTTTGGTTTGTTTTTTTTTACTGTGATATATTGTGGGGAAAAATAATAATTTAATTCCTGGATGCAGCCCAGAAAAAGTAGACATAGATAATAAAGTAGCCCTCCTCAACTTTAATTGTTTTTTCAGTTTCTCTTTCTGCTTTCATAACTTAGAAATTCTCTTTCAGTAGTGAAAGGAAATACTTAACAGCATAAACATAAATTAAGTTTTTTTGATATGCATTTATTTTGTTGCACGCTGTCTGCAACTTCCATTAACTTGTTGGAATAAATCCCAAAATAAAAGCAGCTGTTCCTTAGCAGGTTAACACTTTTGCATATATTATGTGCTCAGTTCATGCTGAATTCAGTAAATTCAGATTATTCTTACAGAATTTAACCTGAGCTTTTCTCTTTTGCTGAGCTGGAAGTTAAAGCGATGAGAACTGAAAAGAACTGAAGGACAGCTAGCTGAGGAAGTCAGATTGTTACATCTTTTCACACATCGTCGTAAGAAGGAATTCAGAACAGCAGTGACAGATTTTCTGCTAGACTCACATAGTTAGAAAAATGTGTGTTGTTGATTCAGCTCCTCTAGCAAGAGACGTGCAAGACACAAATATGACATAAGATAGAAATAAAAGCATTATGTGAAGATATGACTGGAGTTCTCATCTTTGGAAATACAAAAAATGGGAAAAAAAATATATCCTTGATTCAAGCAGGATTATTTCCATTTGTTTTCATCTCACACAGAATTGTAAAAGCTTCTGATAAGGAAAATTACTCTTAGGGAGTTCACTTTCTGGAATACACACTCCTGAGTCCTTGCCAGACTAACAGGTCTGAGTCAGCCCTATCCTAATCATTTTATCCATAGCCTGATTGTCCATGTGCCTTATAATCTTGGATCTTGTTCAAAATAAATAATGGCAGTAACAAGCCACAGGCTGAACTTTCCTCTGAAATTTTTTTAAGACAACATCTTCTTGCATAAGGCAAGCAACATCTGCTGAACCAAATGAGGAAGAAATCCTGATGGCTAGGATGGAGGAGAGGAAAACAAGGGAAGATCAAGGAGAAGTCCTATCCCACAGAGACCAGAGGGATTTCTGCCTCATGCTCCAGGCAAACTGGGAATTTGCTCCTTACCTCCATGCTCATGTTCATCACAGCTCTATCCTGGGTAAACAGACACCTCTGTGGCTCTCCTTCTCCCCGTTGAATGTAAACAATACATCCTATTTAAATACTTCCGTTTTCTAATAAAAGTTTTGTCCTCTTTGACTCCAACTTTCATACCAGGCACTTCCCTGGTGCTTCCTAGATATACAGACACTGCTGCTCGCACACTCCTACTCCAATCAAAGGCTGGACATCTGCATTTGGCTTATTATTAACTTCGCAATTTTATATTTTCACAGGCATATCAAAAAACTCAACACTAATTCTTCCTGTATGGTAACTCAGGTTACTTTTGCCTGCCCAGTTTGTTTCAGATTTTGTCCTACACTTGGACAAAGTATAGTTTGTGGCATAGTTTCATTGCTGGTAGGTAGCAAAAGACCTGTACTGAGACAAAAGCACATTTTCCAGCCTCTGTGAGAATAGCAAAGCACTCAAGAGGTGTGTCTCGCAGTTTGGAATTGCCTTTTTTATTAGCATTATGTTGAGCGATGTCACATTTAATCAGTTTTAACACTTTTCAAGTTGCGTTTTCATATATAGAAATATATTAAAGTACAATGAGCTCCAACTGATGCTGAAGTTAGAGCAAATCAGTGATCCAATTGCACATAATTCAAACTCCCCAGATTTATTTCTTTCCACTAGAGAATGTCTGTCAGAGCCAGGAAAAAATTTTATCACCATGCTAAATTCATATCAACAATTAAATAATCGTTTACAGAAATGGCAATTTTGCTTTGCAAATAGCACAATGATTCCCTGAAGCCCTTTTTTTTTTCCTTCCTGAATCCCTCAACCCTTTTCTCTTTTGTGTTTTTATAAATTTTATTTCTTTGCAGAAAAGGTTTTATTGCCTGGGATTATAACTATCAGCTATCTTTCATATAAAAAAAAAGCACACACAAGCTGTTAACATTTGAGGTTGGAAAAGTATTTGTTTTTGTTTGAATTGATTAGCTGTTAGCAATAAAACAAAATGTAAATAACTGCAAGAGAATGATCAGGACAGCAAAATTCCTTTTTGTCTCTGGTATCAGATCTGGATGAAATGAGAGAAAAAAAAAGAAAGGCTAAATCTCTGATGCTGTTTTGCCTGTTTGCTGGATATTTTTGTGAATGTAATGATTTGTTAGGATAGGCTTGGGATCTCCGAAGGGAGATGATATGGGATACACAAATGGGAGTAGGAGTGACTTCATTTCTGAGGAAAGCGCGGGACTGTGTGAACAATTGCAACCGAGGAGATTTCAGCACTAAGTCTCCCGGAGCTGCAGATACTCTGCCTAAAGCCACACTGAAGTTACAGGGAAAACTATGTCCGTGCAGGGAGGAACCCTCTGAAGGGAGGGGAAGCTAAAAATGGAAGGCCATTTGTACATGATTATCTATTGTAAACTCATAATCCAGGCCATCCTTAATAAAAACATTGAGTTCACACAGACCTTTCTACATCCTCAGGAATGTAGAACTGGAAGAGAGCACTGAATCACTGAGTTGAATTTCCTGTTACTTCGGGCACCATATTACAAGATATCTTTCACAAACTTGAAGAATATGCCAAAATCCTTCATGAAGAAGGTGGTTTTCTCAGCTTCTATTCCTTCAGATGAAGCAACTTTTTCCTTGGAGAAGTGAAATGACAAAGCCATAACCATTCAGTAGCCCTGCAGAAATACTTGGACCAAACCTCCTTTTCCTGAGCATCTTCTCCATGCTGACCATGGGCTTCTAAAGGTGCTTTCCAGATTTCAAGGATCAGTGTCCCACGAAACTGTTGTTGCTCATGCCTGCAATTCTTTTCCTTGCTGATTTATGTTAAAAAGGACTCAGTGCTCCTCAGCAATATTAGAGAAATCCTTCAGCACACATTTTTTTCTGGCATTTCTCGGAACACAGAATTGCTCCCAAAGTGACTGGCTTCTGGAAGCTATTGGAAAACAACATGAAGCCTTCAGTTGTTGAATAAAACTTTCCACCTGTCCTTATGGATGCTGAAAATTAAAGTGTGCAATTTTGTCAATTACAATAGAAAATACCAGGGCCATTACTTGAGATGGCTGTGTATTAAATACAGACCACCCCAGAACACCTTTAAACGAGAGCAGGAAGCAGCTTGCTGTTCGTGGGGCTGGGACCTGCCAATCAGACCAAGACTGAATGCCTGTCAGTCTCTCTCATATTTGACTTGGAAGCAACTCATATCAATATGTAGTCAGGAAATGGCTCTTTAATCACTGCAAAGTCTCTCCTGATTTTAAAGATTAAATCAGCCACAGACTGCTTGAGTATTTTTCTTTTTTTTAAACTCCTCCAAGATAACTGATGGTAGCATTTGAGAATGATTAGCCATGCTGCACAGCGCGAGCATACAGCTTGCTCTGATTTCATGCATTGCAGGCCGTGCTGTACAACACCGATCTCAGATAACAGGACATCCAAAGAGACCTGACTGACCTGTCTAGGAGTTATATATGGGGATAAGACAACTTGAAACACGTAAGGAAAATAAATGACCCAATATATTAACAACAATCTTGTTAGAAATGCTGTAGAGAGATGGGCCAGCAAAGGAGCAGGGTCTCTACAGAGATGGGATTCAAAAGTCACATCCTGAAAAGTACAGTTAAAAGTGCTACTGCTCCAGGAGAAGCATCCAGTGAGATGGGTATATGTTCACAAGGGTACCCTTAAGGCTAGCAAAATGGCAACTGGTGCTGGCAGCTCTAGAACTACAAGTATCACAAAGGTATCACATGAATGTGCTTTGGAAAAGCAGCAGGGTAAAGGAGAGGGCAAAGAGGGAACAAAGCCCCAGGTTACAGGTCCCTGGAGTGGGCCAAAACCAGGATGTCCAGGTGGGGGATGAGAGAAGCAGATGTGGAAGAGGCTGTCTGCCAGGGCTGCGGTGAGAAATTGGAGTTTCAGGGGAAAGAGCACTTGGGCCAGACCGGTGACTTTTAAGAAAGAGGACGCAGCGTGTGTCCTGGGGAGAGGGAGGTGTGAGATGCATGGCAAGGGACAGCACAAGTGTCTGTGTTTTGTGTAAATATCTGTGCACTTCCACAGCGGAAACTCGGGCAAGTATGGAGTGAAGGAACGGGAAGGCACAGACCACATTAGCAACACCCTGAATTCATCCTGAGATGGTTTGAGGCTCCTCTGGAGCCTGGTGATAAGTGTGGAAAAAAGACACAAGGATGGCAGTGCTCATTCCTCTCTGTCACCAAGCAAGTTGTCTCTGGGACTGTTAAGTCAGCCCCTGTTCTCACAGTGATCTGGCTCACTTCAAGCAGAGAAATACTCCCCAGCCTGACACATAGCCAAGTAAATCCTCTTGAAAGCTATTTTTCTCAGGCCCTGCATTTCTCTAATAACATATGTGCCATGTTTCACCCACCCTTCTCCACACTTTTTTCTCCCATATTAGATTTACAGTGGAAATAAGGTACTGCTGAGGTAGTCCCTAACCCCACTCCTACCAGTAAACTTTTATTCTTTCCATGATGTTTAAAAGATTAAAAAAATGAACTATCAGGTAGAATTTTACAACAAAAGCTTTTCCTTCTGCTGTGAGGGGTTTTTTTTTCCCACAGAAACTGCCTGATTGCAAGTTTTTGCTATTCGAACACATGCTAAAACTTGCTCACCCACCTCATTTAAACTCAGCGGATATGCAGCCAAATGGACTATCTTGTCACACATTTCTGCCACTCAAGCACCAGTACAAAATGAAATGGAGAAAAGGCAGAATTCGTTTGGTTCAAAGAGGCTTCTCAAAAGGCCACTGAAGTCAGCAGCATGACTCCTTTCAACATGTGCAGAGTCAGACTGCAGAACCTCACTTAGAAATACCAGCAGGACCACACAAGGGTGGGGGTGGTACACACAGAAAAGCTGTAACTGCACATGTACAGCCATTTTAGAAAGAAACTGAAAACCTTGAGGACTTCAAAATAATCCAAGAAAAGAATAAGAGCAACTTTGAAATTTTTCTTTTTGGGTGTCTCCAACTGCAATTAGTTCTTAAATAATTATTAATTTAAAACCTCAGTCTCCTTTCACAGATATTTCTTCTTTGCTTTGGAATTGCAAAACTTGAGCTCTTTCTCAAACAACAACTGGATGTCAGGATCACACTCTCACTCCTGTGTCATTATTCCCAACACAGACTCAAGAATTTCTTCTTGACAAATCACTCTCACAATAGTAACCAAACTCTACAGATAAATTTCCAGATAGTCACGCAGTAGAAGAATGTGTAGAGGAGGCTGCACTTACTGCTTTTTTTCAGGATGCTCATTGAGCATTCAGGATTCTCAAATATTTCACCTCTTTGATACCTCCTGCTTTGTTCCAGTCCTTTTCCTTAAAACCATGGGAAAAGAATACACCAACTCCTTTAAAATCAGTTCTTCAAGATTACTGACTTTATATCATTTGAATAACTGACAATACACTCTGGATAAGTCATTTTTTCCGTGAAATACCTCCAGCTGTGATATTGCCTCAGGCTGGATTGAACGAGGCAAACATATGTCAGCTGATCTCCATGGCTGATGATGAACTGAAAAGATTTGATATGGGGAATTAAAAGATAAAGACGAGGGAGTAATCAGTAATGAATAGACAGTAAGGAATAGCCTACTGAACCAAATTTGTTTCCCTATGTGTACACATGGTTCTGCTTATGAATTGCTATTGTTATCTCTAACTCTTTTATCAGCTAGTTTATATGGTCAGCTCTCAGGTCCTAGATTCTTTTTAAAAACTCGTGAGCATTTGTGACTTGGAATCTGCATCAGAAAATAGATTATATATTATTGTCTGTGCTCTCTTCCTAAATGAATGAGGTTAGTTTATGAATTAACGTTGTAAACAGTTCACTTTAAAGATAACATATCACTGTTGAGGGTTTGGTGCTTGGGCTTTTGGGGGTTTTTAATAAACTAGTCTCTGGATAGGAGGCATCTGCTAGAGATTTCAGAAGTGGAATGTTGCTAAGAGCATAAAAGTACCAGTAAATAACTCTTAAATGCATACATACATATACAAACTTCTTTACTTATCTGTCAGTTAGAGAGTGGATAAAATGTTTGGAATTTTGGCTTTAAATCTCCTGAACCATGCACTTTTCTCACTTCATCCTGCTAAATTTTGTGTTTGATTAGATGTGACAACTGCTGGTAAAAATACTGAAGTTTGTGGAGTGACAGTATAACTCCAGTCTGCACAAGAGAGGGCCAAATTCAGCTTCACTCAGAAGATATAAATTCTGAAATACTTTCCCAGAGTTAGGAGAGCTGGTCCAGATTTGCACCCTATGAGAACAGAAACTGGCTCACAGACTTAAAGAGTGCAATTCAGCTGGTAATCCTGCACTGATTTTTCACTTGGGTTGCACTCCTGCCAACAGGTTTTACAACTCTGCTTCTCTTTTGGTATTGACAAGCTCAGAATCTTATGCAAAGATGATTGCCTTCTCCGTTTCACCCATATCCACTACCCTGACCCTTCTGTTCAAGAGGAGTTACTTAACCAGGGATTGGAGAGGTCTGCACCTGAGCTCAGGGCTCAGTAGTTGTGTTGATGAAAAGGCACTGCACACACAGGCAAAAAGCCCAATAGTTTGCGAAATGCACCAAAGCAGCTTCCTTCTGCTAAGCTGCATCAGTACAAAACATGGTCTGCTTTTGCCTAGTTGTGTCTACTGCTGGGCTTTGTATTAGGTGTTTACATGGGGCTTGTATCTGAAAACACCTCCTTCTTCCTCCTTCCCCCTCCCCGTCTTCTCCACAGGAGCAGAAAACGGCGGTGAACAGAAGAAACAATGTGCAGCACTTTGCTGCTCCACAAGGATACGAGGTATTCTCTTTTCAGTGCGTCCAGGGCTGTCTAGGAGAAAAATCTCCTGGAGCAGGACATGCAGGTGACAGTGCCATGCAAACAGTGTCATCTTCAAGCAGCTGAAACCACACATGCCAAATCTGCCTTCCTTCTCTCCCCTTCACTCATATAGAGCTTAAATAGGAACAGGTTGTTTCACCTGTGAAATTTTGAATGTAATCACAGAGTCCAAGGATCAAAGACCACATTTTTTTGCTATCACTCCTCTGCCAGCTCAGGAGAACCACTCTTTAGGGCAGGTTAAGCAATACTCAGATCATCTTTATATTAAGAGTATCTTTTACTGGAGAAACACACCTCAGAATTTTCAAAGAAATATTTTACAGGTAAAAAAAGGAAGGGGGCGGGGGTGCAGGGGAAAGTAGCTAAAAATTACCTTCATTAAGATTTCCAGCTCATATCCTTGTTGCTGCCGGCTCAGACTGAAGGAACAGCTTTGGGGCTGTTATAACAGCAAATTAGCAGCTCATAATACCTGAAATAGATTCAAATGTCCCATTGGGATAATGCCATGCTCTCTTCAATAAAGCATCCCGTTTGAGAAACAGAACTATCTGCAGTTTACTTTTCTCAATATAATGGAAATGTTATGTTCTTGTGGAAGTTTCATTACTTTTTGTAAGGAAAATCTTTTTAACTCTCTGCTATGGCTATACTGGTACATATATAAACAAAATTATCCTTTGTTACCTTCCTTTCAAATGTATTAATACTCCCTACAGAAGCTTAAAAAATCTCTCAGGACTTGTCAAAATTCAAGGGAAGGAGTAAACAGCAGCTTTAAACTTCTGGGTACTCTGGAATTTCATGCAATGCCTAGCTTCCATAAGGGTTTCAAGAGCCTCTGGAAGTTCAAAGTGATAAATATAAGTAGCCAGACTATTCCACAGTTGTCGGCACAATGTGGTATCAAAGTCCTCTATTAAAATGAACAGCCATCAAAATAGAGGAATGAATTTTCAGTTGTAGCCCACAGGAATTTCTGCATCCAGATCCCATTAATCATCGGAGCTCTGCATGGAGTTGCCTGTACAAAACTTTTAACATTCAGCTTAGTATGGTAAGTTATGACAAGCATGGGACCAGGGCCAAATTCTGCCCTCAGTTATATCTCAGCAATACCATTAACTTCTGTCAAGCTGCACAAGCGCAGCCAAAGTCAGATCTGGTCATTTGTCTGGTGTGGAACTCTCACAGCACATCAGTTTCAATGGGCCATTTGTATTATTTAAAACCAAGCACACAACTAGTGCTTGGATAAACTGGGAACCAAAATTCAGTTTGAGATGTGCCTTCTTACATTAGGAAGAGTTCAACATTTAGATTTCTGCCAGAGTACACAAGTCTGACACTATCAGATGAAGAATGTAATGGGATATTTAATTAACAAAATTAGCCAGACGGATTCAGGTTGTGGAGGTCAACAGAAAAACATGTGAAATATATACTGTGTGTTTACATTTTGTGAACAGCTTCTCGTTATTTTTTTGCATAATTTTTGATTTTTTAGTGCTTCAGAATAAATACATGCTAGCTTAAAATGGTTTTTTTCCAATCTACATGACAGAAGGAACCATTTAAAGTGTTATGGTGAGCTTAAATTGTGAAATCAAGTTCGTTTTTCTTCCATAGCTGTCTAGAACTAATGTTTGCTACCCAGTTTAAGTAGCAGCTTAATTTCAGAAAAAGTTGCACGCAAAACATTTGGCTTTATGAAATATTCACAACTATTTTTTTTGGCTCATGTTCGCTGGAAGGCAAAAGGGGTAGTTTAAATATAGAGTGGATTTTACAGTACATCTTTACCATACGTGGACAATGGGGGGACACACCTCTTCACAGTGCCACCAAGACTTGAAAGCTACAATTTACGGTAAGTAATTGCTCAAAAAAGGAAAACATTGTTTCTGCTGCCCTCACCACAAAGGTCCACAGCACGGTATTTTCTTGCTGAGTACTCAAGTTAAAGCTCGACCAATGAATCATCTACTGTTGCTTCTGTAAATTGTGCAGTTTTAAATGTGCTACTTTTTGGCAGTAAGATTCTGATGGCTAGAAAAAGAATGCAAACCAGACACACAGGGAGGCCAGATCAGCGAACTTAATAAAAGGTAAGAAAGCTTGTGTTTCTGGGAGGCAAGGCATTTGCAAACTGTGTCAAATTGAAATCAGAAATACAAAACCAGTGTTACCTGGCAGGTTTCCATAAAAACTTCTTATATTTATAAATAAAAATATCTCAAAAGAAGCATGCCAACTTGGATAAAGGCATGACATGTATACATACATATATATATACATATATATATATATATGTGCACATGTATATGCATTCTTAGTCTGAAACTCCATAAATCTGAAACAGAATTGTGTTGGCTTCATTCAAGCACTCACTTGGCACCTAAATTTTAGGCACCTAGTGAGTTAAGTGCTTAAATTCCCTTTACAGTCGGAAGGAGAAACACAGGTGTCTTTGAAGGGCTGCAGAGAGAAGGGGTCTGACCACTTAGACAGACTCTTCTGGAAACCTTCAAAGTCACCTGTAGTCTTCTGTTGACTGCAACAGCAAGTGGCACGTTTACTTTAGGAAAGCTACTTCATCAGATTCATAAAATATAGGAATAAGTTAGATGTCTGAGTTGTGATAACTGGATCTACCCTTGATTTCTGACCAAGATAGGGAAACTAATTAAGCTGCAGAGTCCCACTGAGCTGCCTCTGTAGTACAAGAAAAAGAAAATAATCCATGAAATAAGTCCAAGAAAAGCACCAGTAATCAGTGCTATTTATCGAGACTATCACAAGGTACGACAGAGGCCAGAAACTGAGATTCCCGGCAGATTAGAGCTGTATCTGCACAATAAGAGTATCCATGCCTATAAACCACAGAAATAACTTAATATCCAACTTCAAGAATTTACGTTTTTAGCCATCAATAGTACCAACTATAATTTAAGTTTTCCAGCAATTTCCCCACCATAAGTGTTTTCAGTACCTCAGATAATTATTAAATTTACCCACTTTAGTTGCTTCACACTGAATTTTGAGCTGCCTTTAGCAAAATAGTCTTTCAAAACTTCTTAGCCAAAACCATCAATGATTTCCAAGAGTTCAGCCAAAAGAGAATATATATTTTTTGTCCATATTAAAAAAAAAATCTAGCAGATTTTATTCTTTCAGACCTCTCCTCCTTGTGAAAAGACATAATACTGGACAGGGACCCTTTGTGTCAAGAACGTGCTTTCAGATCCTCCTAAGAAAATCTACCCTCACAGAGAGCTTCCTGCTAAGGCTAAATTGATTCTAACATTTAGCTAGTTCCAGCTTGAAAAGATGGACCACTTATTTCTTTTGCACCTATTTTCCGTTTAAATTAGACTAGAGAAACTAATTACGTGGCTAATGAAAAAGGTAATCTGTAGTAAACAATGGTAAGAATGGTAAGAAATTCAGAGCACACTCTTTGGCAACAGTGCTTATGCTTATAAATTTGAAACTGTGAATGCAAGATGCACCCACCTGCCCCCAGGGACTTTCTGGGGCATCTGGGCTCCTAACTTTACCAATTCAGTGAAGGTGTCTATGCTCAGATAGTAAGGTACTCCTCCAATGAAATATCAATGTAAATTTTCTGGTTTAGCACAAGTGGAGGTACAGGCTATACGGAAAAGTTCACTTTTACACCCGAAGGAGTCTCCACATGCGCAGGGTGTGGAGCTTAACTTTGTCTGTATAACCGGTAAAACTTTCCCATGTCAACAGGGCTTTATCTTCAGGAAATCTAACTTCATAAGGGAATATGAGTTCAAGGGGGTCTAAATTACTGTATGACCATCTTAGATTACAAGGAACCATGAATTTGGCTGAGCACATTGAGTACAGGAAGCATTATAGTCCTGCTTAGCTCTGGTGCTGCTTTTGTCCATGCTCAAGCCTCAGTAGGCTACTGAGGGATAGCACAGACAGCTCAAGTATGCAGCACTTTGGCAGAGGGAAGCCAGACAAAAATTGCCTTCAGCAGTGAAGGATAACAGGGCTCCAGCAATGCCTCTCTGGAGTGCCACAAACAGAATCACCAGCTCAGCTCTCAGCTCTCTAGCTTTTACTGCCGTGCCTTCGCCCCTCCCTGGCCATTGCGGGGCCGCAGGTGTGTCGCGTGTGTCCAGCCACAGCCCCCACCCTCACATCCCGATTTCCTCCTCTGGCCAGGCTCTGTGCCTAATCTTGTGTTTAGGACACCATGCTCAGTTACTATGGAAGTTATTGGGATGTCAGGGGTTTAGCACAATGACTTCACTGTAGGGCTAGAGCTGGGGGCAAGAGAGGAGATTAACCATGAGAGAAACCAGCACTGCAGCTGTGACTACTTGATTGCTAGCATATATGGAGTTGTTCTCTGAGCCCAAAATACAGCCTAAGAAACAATCAGGAAGTGGTCCAAGGGGTGTTCTGTGTTTCAATTACTCTTTGGATGAGTTTTTCTGAAAGACAGAGGGCTTGCACTCACCTTTTTAGGTTTCTCAGAACGTTAAACTTTTTTAACTTCGCCCATCCAGCTCCTCATGCTCTTCCCCAATGAAATACATTTATATGTGTGGTAAAGAAAGTCAAATTCCAGAGCCCTTTTCTATAGCCAAGACTCCAGTTTTCCTTCTTTCTTTCTGGAATCTGGTGTTTAAGTCCTTATTGATAGTCCTGGTTTGTAGAAGTGACATCTCTAAGTCCCTATCTTGTTTGGTAATTTTCACTCTAAATCTCAGCTCAAATCATATCATGATAAATCCCTTTCCCTCATCATTCTCACCCCATCTGCTCTCCCTAGGGAGATCTTTATTTTCCATCTTCCAAGCTCATCTCTTCGAACGGCAAGGAAGCTGTCAACTGCTATGAAGATTTGTAGGGCACTAAATCTTATACATTAAACCTTTAAATACATTTATCCAGGTAAAACATTTTGAAGCAAATATATAAACTCTGAAGGTTTGCTAGCATATGGCATAATGATTAGCAACCAGATAGCAATGAATTTTATCCTCTTTACTATCATTATTTTAACATCTAAAATCTATTTTCCATTTACCAGTTTGCTTGAAAAATTGTTCTACTCGGTTTATCCTTCATCAGCTTCATCATTCTCATTACCGAAGTAATGGCTGATCCAAAAGTCATCAATTTCATTAGGTTAAACACTCCAGAGCATGAATTCTGATCCTGACCTGTCTACATCTCTGATAGATTTTCCTTTCAAAGTAAATATAGCATCAGAATTATCTTCGGATGTTATCTTCTGATTATATATTGGTTCTTTTGATGGTTTGGACCTCATTAGTTACCAAAAAAGTGTAAAGTGTGAAAAATAGCTAGAATGCATTCTCCTGGATGTACTGAGTTTCATTTCAAGGGAGGAATCACAACATGGTTTGATTTTTTGTTCATCCAACAAAATGTCCACTGCCTAAGCAGAATATCAGTCATTCACCAAACCTTCATGCCAGGACTCCTACCTACTAAAAGCTTTTAATATCTGATACTGTATCAAAACACAAATATTTGGGTTTTTTTCCAAACAGACTACTCTTATGATATTTTTCATTAACTATGAAGGAAAAGGCTCTGAGATCTTCTAGTATATTCTATGCAAGTGTTCATCCTTTATTACTGAATACTTTGTGAGCTGCTTTTATCTCTCAGTTGGGCCCTGGCAGGGTTAACAGGAAGATACAGAGAAAGAATTGCAGGAATCTGTGATGAAAAGGGGCTGTACAGTCGTCTGGTCCATCTTTTGCCTATATAGGCCTGTTGCCTACAGTATATCAAGGTGCAAGCACTTCAAACAGTCATTCTTGAAAAGAAGAGGAAGCCTCTGATGTTTACAGGCACAGGTGTGACCCCAGCAGGAGGAATCGGTGCTTTACTCTGATCCAGGGGAGCCAATGGCCAGAGAGCCACCTAATTACAACTGGATTACTGCACCCTGAGATAGATAGGCTTCCCCAGCCTATTTCTTCTCAGTCTCCACTCCCTTCGGGAGGAGCACGGGGATGTTAGCTTATTCCAGTTTCTGAAATATACTCTTGTTTCCAGCCAGGCCTTTCTTGAAGCTGTCAGATTGCATTGTTAATTCAAGGTTGTTCTTCCTGGAGAGACAAATTCGGATCCCTGCCCTATGGCATGGGAATGAACCTGCTGGCTTTGGCTCCCTAGGGCTCCAAGTTAGAGTTCTTCCCTGCAGACAGCTTCTCTGTGTGCTCCAGAGCAAGCAAAGGCTGCAGAATCAGGCCTTGAGGTACTAAGATTTACCAAATTTAACTGCACAACACATCTCATGTGCAGTGAAATAAATGTGGTAAACCACCAATGATTCATCGTTTACTTATTGCTGGAAACAAACAGGTTTTCTTCTGAGTCACATGCATGCTAAGAATTTTTTCCTTCTCAAGCAAAACAGAAACCAGTGTTATTTCAAGGCCAGAAAAACAATCAAAAACAGTTCAGATAACATAAGAGCTCCTTGAATCTTTGTTAAAATCAGGGACTTGAACATAAATTTATTTGATGTTCTATGAGGTTTGGAAATTTCATTTTCCACCTGCAGGGCACGTTATTGTGCAGCGAGGGGCCACAGAGGGTTATGGAGTGTGGATAAGCTGGGATCCATTTGAAGGTCATGAGACCCTTTTCCTCTTTCCACTCCCTCTTTTGGAGATTCTGAGTTTGCTGTTAATAATGCAAACACGTTACATAAAAATCTGACCTGAGGTCTCAATTCTAGTGAAATGTGTCCAGTTGGTTTTCATATGTCAGCAAAAGAGATTGTTCAATTTTTTAAAATCAGTAACATACCATTGAGCACAGTTCTGGAGAGACAAGAGGACAGGAAGAAAAAAACCCCATGCATAGCTAAATAAAGGGACGAGTGAAATGACTGGAAAAAACATTTAGTTTTATCCAGGACTGGAACAACTTTGGAACTTGAAACTGTTTCTTTTTGCAGTGAAGAAACACTATTTTAGACCTATATGCTTTGAGGCTTCATGCTGTGAAATGTATGTGGTTCTGTTACCATATACAAGAAACTAACATTTGTCCTGCCTGCCAAAGACTTCAATCTTAAGCAAAGAGAAGTGTGTGATGCATATCAGCCCAGGAAATTCCACATGGATTTTTCTGAGAGATGCTGAAGAAGAATAGCAGCTAAGGTTGTCGACACATTCATATGACAAATCCTTGAAAAATTACAGACCTCCAAACTCTAGCTGAAATTCAGGATCTGTTTCAGTGACACATTCAATATGAATATTGCTGTGAACACACAGGTCTATCATATAAGCAGCTTAGTGTAGCCTCTAATACTGTAAAAATATGATTATTTCTTAGAGATGTAAGTTTATTAACAAATTGCATCCTTTTGTGGGGGGATATTCAGCACTGGGAAAGCTGTCTCTGTCCATGGGTCTCATAGAAAATTTTGGGGATCTGTGCTATTGCCTTTGACTACTACCATCTTTCTATATATTATGTTTTCTACATCATGAGTTAACTGGCACAGTTCCTCATGACAGCTCGTATATCTCATTAACACAGTGCCCCATTGATACACAGACTGGGGAGTACATTTGGCAAGTACTGTGGAGGAAGAAGCAGAAATGTTCACGGAGGAGAGACCTGAGCGGCAGAAAAAGGTGTGAGTTGCTGTCAGTGGTAATGAGGTGAAGTCTGAGACAGCAAGTTGTGATTAAGGCAGTGGACAACCCCTGACTAAAACAGGAGAGGTGAATGAGATGACAGATCAGATCACAGGACATGGACCTTCAACATAGAGACAAGTTTTAAAGCTGCCCTAACAATAGTCTTTTGCTATATCTCAGGGGTCTCCAATGATGTCTTCAATGAAAGGAGAAAGGAAAAGAGCGGTGTAGGATAAGAATTTGACAATGTCTTCCTAGAAGTTTCAAGAGAAATAAGGATTCTAAAGATCAAGTACTTTGAAGGTGGAAAAGAACCAAGAGGAGAGTGAACAAGAGGAAAAGAGGAAAAAAACAAAGAGGAGAAAGAGAGGCTATCAACAACAGCAAAATGTTGAAGAAAGTTTGAAAAATAGTTCAGATGTTCAAGAGTTCCCCAAGGAAAGAGTTTTGAAGACTTGAATGTTTAAGGAGCAGAAGAGGATAGGGAATGGCTATGGACTATAATCAGATGTCCCAAGTCAAGGTAGTAAGAAGTGTGTCTAG
This sequence comes from Oreocharis arfaki, assembly GCA_013398015.1. Taxonomy (NCBI): domain Eukaryota; kingdom Metazoa; phylum Chordata; class Aves; order Passeriformes; family Paramythiidae; genus Oreocharis; species Oreocharis arfaki. The sequence continues at coordinate 202,619 of VZRR01010711.1, read as the reverse complement.
AAAGGAGCCTGTGGGGCAGGAGGTAACAGGGAAGTTACATGAAGAGTTTAGTTCAGAGGAAAATGGAAAATTCAGAATAAAGAATGGGCTATGGGTAGTCTGTAGAGAAGATGTGAGGAGCAAGCAGAATTTGAACAAGGTACCTTCAAGAGGTTATGCAATAGTGAGAGAGATTGAGGAATTGGTAGCTGAAAATGCAAAGTCCCAATGAAGGCCAAGGAGGTAGAATTAGACAGTAGGGTTGGGATTTACCTCATCAAACATACAGACTTCTAAAGCACAACTAATCTCATTCTAATGCAAACATCTGAAGAAAGGTGTGATAAAACACACAGTAAAAGTCCCAGTTTTCTTCCATTAACTGCAAAAGAAGCCCAGATGCAGTCATCCACATTGACAGTATCAAAACATCAACTCAGGAGGGAGAAGGAATGGGTATTTGAAGGGAAAGATGGAAAGAGTTAGGACATGAGATGAAGGAAGATGCTAACACTGAGTGGAGAAGAAAGGGGAGAAGTGGGATGTAGAAGAGACCTGAAGACAACTCTTAAGTCTGCTATCAGACAAATAATGTGTAAATTATAACTAGGGTATGCTCTCTAATATCCACAGATCCAGCTGCATCCCCAGGAGCCTAGGAGAAGAAGGGCAGTAGTAGGCAAACCCAACTTGTTCTATTCATGCTGATGCCAGAACCATGAGCGGGGTGGTGTGTAGAACCCCACCAGATGTAAACCATTTTTACTCCAAGTGCAGCATACTCCCACTTGTGCAGTACTGTGCCCAAGGAATGCAAGTCTTACAGAGACATTAAATAGCTCAAATGCAGCACCAAGTGAACGTGATTAAACTATCCTAGACTCCAGCTTATAAGTCCCTATTCAGTCGATGGGCTGGAACATGTAGATTCACTGTTTGGGTCTTTGCTAGCTCAGGAATCTCTGCATCTGGTTGACATGACCTAAACTGCACCATCTGGATGCTTGAGAAAGCAGTGCTTCCCCACTCATAAGTGATATTTTTAAACAAACAGGACTTTCGTGGGGGAGCAGGCCAAAGAAGAGAAGCATAACGCTGGCTTGGAAAAGCTGAATAATTAACAGTTGAAAAAACTCTCATCTTTCAGGATGCCGTGGCAGCAGCTCTGAGCCTTTCCTTTTCTTGCAGTTAGGACTGGCTACTGAGGAAGTCATGATTATACCTTCCTTATTGTACCTCTTCCAGATCAGTGTCCAAGCTTGGAGGCATTCAGGGACATGCAATTTCCATGACTTTTACTACAGAGCATAGCTGAAATCACCAGACAGGAGACACAAGCAAGGACCACGAAAACAGAGCAGCTCCATTTCCTGCCGTCACTGGGCTGTCGAGGGTTTAGCAGCTTTTCAGACAGGGGCGTAGCTCAACATCACCATTCAGGCATAAGAAAAAATGGCAATAGTTTCACCAGAGACTAAAAGTCCCCTGTACTGGTTGTTTAGGGAGTCTCATGCCTCACTTCCTGAGCAGGAGTCCTCTGCGCTCCACATCACCTCTTCTTCCCCCTGCCACTCTGGCAGCACCTGCGCACTGCCACTGGAGCCTGTAACACAGTGAAACACTCACTCACCCCTCTCTGCTAAAGGGAGCATCCTCCCGTGCCTTCTTCCCTCCCCTCCTCCTTCTGCTCTGTGTCTTTTCTGAGAGTCCCTCATTGTGCTGCAGGGTCTCTTGCCCAGGCATTTTGAAAAGTTACATTCAACTCTACCATCATTAAAATCACGCTAGAACACAACAAAAAGTTTCCAACTGTTACGTGAAAGAAATGCAAATGAAGCCTTGGCTATCTAGTAAATTTTCACTTTTCTAGAAGATTCTGGAGACTTGTTCCTTCCCTTGGAGGCATCTCTGCCATTTTCAACCTTCTCGTGGAGGGGCTGCTTTTTGCCTTCTCCACTCTTTTATACTGGGCAGCAAAGCTTGAAGGACACATTCAAAATTACTGTCATTATGTTTCAGTTGCTTTAGCAACTGGTACAGGTGGTGTGAAAAGTCCGTTTCATCCCTCCAGGTTGACAGCATGGATGGCATGTGCAGTGGCTTGCCTGTGGGAGACTTTAACAAGCCCAGAAACTGCACTGAAATGTCACAGGTGGTAAACATTCTGGATTTTAAAGGGAGCCACAGATAAATAGCATTTGCTGGAGCCGCAGATAAGTAACATTTGCAGGACTTAGCAGCTGGGAAACAGCTGAGAGCACCTACACTTAGAGGCAGGTATGCTGGGTGTAAAGTACAGGCCAGCTCCTGCAAGTGTCCAGATGTCACAGGAGCAGCTGTGGGGCGGACAGGGAGGTCAGTGGGGCCCATCCCAGGTGCCACAGCCCCTGCTGACGTCAGTGGAAGTTCAAGGCACTTAACGCCTCCCAGGACTGGCCTGTGAGAACGACTTCCAGAAGGAAACAGTCTTGAAAACAGATCATGTGCTGTTAAATGTAGCATCGATGCAAAAAGGGCAGAGTAGTGTGCCTTGCAAAATGTGTCTTCTTTAGTGCAGTATCCCCAAGCTGTGAGCTTATTCACTCTTGGCTCTCTCTTCCCACTGTCTTATCTGTTATGGTGCTGGCAGAGAGCTGAGTCCAGGGAGACTGCAGAGCTGGAACAAAACAGCAAATGTTCTCCAGGTTTTCTTTTCTTACAGAATTCCCTAACTCCCAACCTACTTAAGGGGGAGCCATGAGCTAAAGTAAAATTATAGTTTTGTCTTCTTCTCAAGCCAGATCTCTCCAGAGGGAATTGTGCTCTCAGTGTAATATTCCCCCAGAACTACTACCACCCTCACCACAGCACCTTGCAATGAAAACAGATTCTTTCTGTTCACTGATGAAGTTTTCAATTAACAAAGGTAGATTAAATGAACAGCCTTTAGTCAATTCAGTTTCGTTGTTCTTTATACCAGTTGTTCTATGCACTGGAATTTTATATTTAATCTTTTATAGCCAGTCTGAACATTTATATAATGTTATAAAGTCTGCAGCTGTTAGATGTGATTTGGCAAAGAAAGTATACAGTATGTTTGGGAAAAAAAAGCTTCCAGGTCCCCTTATTTATTTTTAGAAATGCTACATTTCTAGTAAAAATATAGTTCAATCAATTAAAAATAGTACTAAATGTAGCAGCTTTGATTTCAAACTTTTGAAGTTTTCTCAATTATTTCAAAGAAAATTGTTAGATTTTTTTCTAGCAGGAAAATTGAGGAAGTGTCACTTTCTGTACCAGGCATCGTAGAAATATTCAATAATTCAGTGGCTTTAAGAGGTCTGTTCTCTCTCTTGTGTTTTAATGTCATGGACTGCTGCATTTTGAATACCAGACAAAACAATCCTATCTTCTAAGATCAGCAAAGAGGACTTAAATACATCAACATATATGTATGATCCACCCAAAGGATACATCCTACATATGAACGATTACCCTATATCCCCATATCCTACTGGATATGTACATACAGGATATTAGTGCTCAGAATTGACCCAGACTGAATGTTCAGACCTTGATAATTTGCCATTACATTATATTTAACACAGGTCAGTATATTTACCTTGTTTGCTAATTCACTTTATACAGGAGGAAAATCCCAAAGAATGTTGCATTCTTTTTCACTGTGATGATACTACCCATAATAAAAACCAAACCAAACAAAACCAACATTTTAATTTTCTTCTGCAATATCTCTCATTCACAGCCTGGCTTTGCTTGGTTTTAATAGAAGTCAAAGATGCTCAGCATACCACTGGGTTACGTCCTCTGGAATGAAAGCTGAAATCCCTTTTGAGAGGTAGGACAAGATCTCTGGGTCCAACACAAAAGTAGAGGTGACAGGATATGGCTACACTGGGCTACACCCCTGGTCCTACAAAAAAAAATTAGTCAGAAAAAAAAATAAAGCAGCCCTAACACCTGCTCTTTATCAGGAGGAATAATAGGTGTCCATGCAATGGTCTGCCCAACTGGCCATAACAAGAGCACAAGACAGCTTAAGGGTCCTTCAGCCCTGTGGACACACTCTGCAAAGGCAGGAATCCGTGACATCAAATATGACAGCTGGCTAAGACACGGGCATTGCTTCAAGAAGCTCCCCAATCTCTATTCTCTTTGCACCTCTGGAAAAAGGTACAAAGGTGGAGCAAAGAACAGGACAAGAGAGCCGTAAACAGTCAGCAAACAAATTGTTTAGCACAGCAGAAAATACAATCTGAGCTCCGGTGTCAAAAATGCTGGCAAGGATTATCATGGATATTGAATGTTTTCTGACCAATATTACAGGAGTAGCCTAGAGGAGAGAAGGAGTATTCTAGCAGAGGTCGAGACTATTTCATAATTCTTTATTTATTTGTGGTGTTGTAGCTGCAGTCTGATCTCATGGGAAGCACGATGGAAGATTATATAGCAGCAAAGATCATGCTGCATCCCTCTCTGCTCATGTCCAGATTTCTTTCACACGAGTCGCTTGTAACATGCTGAACTTTTTATAAAAAAAAAAAGAAGAAAAAAAATCAAGTGCAAGGAGAAACAAAAAGGGGTCAGCTGGACTCAGCTTGACCTTTTTTTTTCCATAAACTAACACTTGTGTGTTTGGGAGCAATGAACTAAATATGGACTTAGCTCAAATGAAGACAGATTCAAGGTTAAGGGGGAGACTTTTGTTGTATTACACAATGCTCTGGGATAGACTATTGTTGGGCCTTGCTGTGCAGATGTAGCCATGGCTGATTATCCCCACTCCCAAACCTCTTTACTCACCCGCAGTGTTTGGTTTCCAAGAGAATGATTCTCTAGTGACTGATTTATTTCTGCAGAAATGCATATGTAAAGCTAACTTGTTTTACAACTGTCCACCATTGCGCATCCTCTACCCTTAGCAACAGGCAAAAATGGTTTTCCAAAGCATATAGTATTCCACAGTAGTGTGGTTTGTTGTTTGTTTGTGTTTTTAAAGTAGTGCATGATGTGGAGATTTTACGTCTTGTAACAGTAATCCAGTGGACATGAGGATACAATCCAGAATTAATGTTATTGAAAGAAAATGAACAGTGGGACATCTCCTACTATCACCAAAACAAAACCACAAAAATAAGTTTTATAACGAAATATCCTTGAGTTTCTGTAGTGCCAATAAAATTCTACATTCAATTTTTAATTTGCCCTTGCTTGGGCTGTAGGCACCAAGAAACTAGCTCTACAGTAATGTAAAGAAAATACTAGCACTGAATATATGCTATGTGCAGTTGGATAGAGAAGGGGAAAGATGTGGATCAGCAAAAACATAGGTAACAGACACTATACTTTATAAAAAGAGACATACATTGTCTTCCTTCTGGAAAAAGAGGCAGCTCTGTGTTACTTTTATAATGAACTTTGTAGTTCCCAAATAAATAAGCTGGCTGCCAGATGTGTTTTGTGTTTGTAGAATGCTCCTTGAGAATAACAAAATTAAAGCTTTCTAACAGAAAATGACATTGCATAGATGTGTTACAGGGAACAGTGTGCTAAATCTGTGCGGGATCTAAATACTGCTACAGAAACTTACGGAAAAAAAATTAAAATTAGTGAAATTCATGTTTATGCAAAGAACAAGCAAAAAACAATTCCTGGAATCCAAGAGAAGGCCAGAAACAGGTCTGAGTGTCTCCCATATTTCTGGGTGAAAAGAAGGGAAGGAGAAAGGGGGATGTCAACACCACAGCATACTATAAACAGATAGTAAGGAGGAAGAGGTGAATGACACTTTCTGATAGCAAAATTTTGACACTTTCAAAGAACAAGATCTCCTGGAGATCAGTAACTTCATTTGACTGTCAGGTGGAATGGGGATGTATGTTTGCAGAATAACTGGAGGGCAGAAAAGGAGAGGGTGTTTTAGTTTATGGAGTTTATGGAGTAATGGAGTTTTCTTTACCAGGAACAATAGCACAATAGGGATCGTAGAATCACAGAATGATTTAGATTGAAAGGGACCTTAAAAATCATCTAGTTCCAAACCCCCCTGCCATGGCAGGGACACCTTGCACTAGACCAGGTGGCTCAGAATCCTACCCAGCCTGGCCCTGGACACTTCCAGGGATGGGGCACCCACAACTTCACTGGGCAATCTGTGCCAGTACCTTACTACCCTCACAGTAAAGAGCTTCTTCCTAATGTCTAATCTAAACGTACTCTCTTTCAGTTTGAAGCCATTCCCACTTGTCCTGTCACTCCTGGTCCTTGTAAAGAGCCCCTCTCCGTTTTTCTTGTCAGCTCCCTTCAAGTACTGGAAGGACACGATTAGATCACTCTGGAGCCTTCTCTTTTCCAGGCTGAACAATGCCAATTCTCTCAGCCTGTCCTCATAGCAGAGGTGCTCCACCCCTCTGATCAAATTGGTGGCATTCTCTTCAGACTTGCTCCAACAAGTCCATGTCCTTGTTCCTCTGGTGCCAGGGACCCCAGAGCTGGATGAAATAGTCCAGATGGGGTCACACAAGAGTGGATCATGAGCTACACAAAAACTCAAGGAACTGCAAGATGTTTTCAGGAAAAGGAACAGGAAAACAAAGGCAATTAGAAAGGAGGAATTTCTAAACGATAGAACTTGAAAGGGAGAAGAATTCAAGATCGGGGTGAAAAGTTGATATGGCTCCATTAGGAACTCTTTAAGGATGTGAGAGCTGAAAAGGAACAGAGAAAGCTGAGAACAAAACTGAGATCCAGGAAAAGCAACTAAGGATGAGAAGAAAAAGCATGGATGAAACTAGAAAATCTACCACAAGAATGTATGAAAAATGAGAACAAAATGCAGCTACATGTTAGAAATCAAAGGAATACAGAGACTTGCTCCTTATTAAGAAAAAAATCACACAGAAAAGCCTGTTAGTTCTTTCACTGTTTGCAGTAATTTCTAATAATATCAGCATTAATCCCACAATGAATCAGATAATTACATTTTTTTAAAAATTGAGGGATCAGAAAGGGAAAAAATATGTTTAGAAAATGAAATGTTGCATTAAGTACACTTTTAAGAACTTACCTAGAGCAACCTGAACCAGTCATGATTATTTTTGAGAATTCATGGATGACTGTATGAATCTCAGAAAAATCAATCTCAGCATACTGTAAAAGCTGGAATTAGAAGACCAGGGAGGCTAATTTTCAACTATTAATCAAAATAATTTAAAAACATAGAGAAAAATAATTAAAATATTGAAAGGAGAATTCTGTAGTTGGATCAAAAAGAACTCATGCCAAGGCCATCAAATTTTCTTTTTGGACATGAATGCCAGGGTAGGATATAGGGCTTGCAGAAACAGTCCTTGCAAGTTGTCCCGACACAGGTGCTATTTTTTATAAACAAACTAGGGAAGTAGAATTTAGGCAAAACACCCATAATGTTCTTTCTCTACACCTAACTGGAAACCCTACTCTAAGCATACCTATCAATAAAGGTATTTATTGATATTTGAAGACAGGCACCATAAATAGGATATTTATATTCTCCATATATAACATCAGGGTGAAAGGGTTGACAAGCACTTGAACTACAAGTTCTGAAATCAATGTGATCTTGGGAGATGAAATAGTCAAACAGGTTGATACTCTTGAAAGACAATTAGCAATAGCTCATGTGAAATCCAGGCATCTGGGACAGTTAGGGTGAATTGCCCTCCAGAGATCCCTGTGTCTCTGCTTTGCAACTAGCTGAAGCCCTGGGAACTGCACAGACAGAATGCTTATTTTTTGAGTGTCTTTTGTAAGGTAAGATAAATTCCAGGACAGAAGAACTGAAATGCAGATACAGAGTGGAGAATATTTGTGGTTGGGCAACAGTTCAGCAGGAAAGATCTCAGAGGTACTTCAGATCTCAAACTCATGATGAGTCAAATGTGGTGTTTTGCAGAAGAAAAAAAAAAATCATTCTGGGCTATATTAAGATGATTGTTCCATAAAAGTAATTGACTATTTATTCAGCCCTTCTCAGAATTGACAAGGTCACGTCTTGCATCCCATGCCCAGTTTTGGAGGGATCGCAGAAAGAATCCATAAGGGAGGGCTTCAGAAAACATAACCCATTGATATTCCTCTCACCTTACAGCTGTACAATTCTTTAGTACAAAAACCTTCTGTCAGCTGCATGATTCACTTAATAAAATATTACTGGATATTAAAGTGCTCTAGTAAAATAATTTATGTAACAGAGAAAACTGGTGTTTGAACTGTGGAAACCAGTTGTAAAGAGGCAACCTTGGCTTCCCTACACAGGAAAACTTCCTCCAAAGGCTATATTTACCCTGTTTGAAAACTATCTGGCTGGCTCCAGAGCCGATCACTCCAGCCTGGGGAGAAGTCTGTGTATGCAGATGTTGCAGATAGGGATGGGATCAAATTCCTATTTTGTGTCCTCATAAAAGTGAAGAATGAGGCAGAGGCTGCAGCTCTCTAGATCTGTCAAACTGGCATCTCTTGCCTTTATTACACTTATATTGCAATTGCTGTTCAAAATTATTTATTCCAGAGTGTGAATTCTGGGGGTGAAAAAAGATTTGCAGGGATGCTCAGTGGTGTATCCAAATCTGCTCACAGCAACAATGAGCAGTCTTACAGCTGGTCCCTTGGTGGGGTCAGCCTAAGGCCAGGGATATGATCTGTCCAAAATTCTCCATTCATCCTGCTAGGAAAAAAAGAGGGAACAAGACATCTAAACAAGGTAAGGTTTTTAGTATTCCAAATAGAGTTCAGCATGTGGACTGTTGCCTGTGCTGAAAAGTTAAAGAGAAAAGCAACAGCTGAGAGGAAGAGGATGCCTGATGCTGATGATATTACAAATGTCATCTTGAGTAGCTGATGAGGGAATATTAATCGTCCTGACACATAAAAAAATGTTGAAGACTTTTAGATGTGAAATATTACAATTGGGTGAGAATCTGACCAGAAGTTGTCATACTTTGGGCTTGCTTGGATTTCTTCCAAGGAGCATTTCAAAATTTTGCAATCAAAGTAAAGAACCTTTGAAACATCTCTCTCAACAGCAACGGTAGTCATTCCCTCTGTGAGGCACAACCACCATTCAAAGCACTGGAATTTTGAATTATTCATTAATTATCTCATAAAAGCTGCAGAGAATACACACTGTGCCAGCTCATCAGCTGGTGTAAATCAATACAAATATAGTGTCTCCCATGCGAAGCCCACTAAAAGCAGTAGAAGTCATTTAACTGCCATTTCTGCAGCACAGATTTGTTTGTTTTATAGAGCCAAAATACTGGCTAAATGAAATGTTTGTACAGGATGTAAAGCCAGAGATGAAGTGTGCTGTGGCTTTTAGTTCCCCTTTTTCTCACCAATATTTAGGACACAGTGGAGAAAGCCTGGAATCACATTGTGGGGCCAATCTTTCTTCCTTGCTGCAGGATGCTGGAGATCTGCACATGTTCTCTGGCCATCCTGTGCTTTGACAGGTCTGCCTACTGAGAGAAGTGAGAAGCCACAGGGCTTTGGGAGTTCCACCTTCTCCCTTCCCTCTGCTCTCCCAGGCATAAGAGGTATTTTGTCTTTCAGATGAGCTTCTTATATTTCAAAGCACAAGCCTTCAAAATAGACAGAGCTTTTTTCCTCTGTTGAAAAGAGAAACAAGTAAACAAGTGTCTTCACAAAAATTTCCATGCATTTTTTTCTTCCAAAATCCTGCTAGCTGAACACCTCCCCAAGGCCCAAACACAGTAAAATATAAATATGTGTAAGGAAGATAAAATAACTAATTTCTGATTCACCAAGGCGTTCAGTCACATGCCAGACTCAAAATTCAAGAAATTACTGTATTTTTATATTTTTAAAGACAAACTCCTGCATTTGAAACACAGACATTTAACCAAGTAGTACTAGGAAACTTGAAATGACAGTATTAGCAGACTGCTAGGTACATAGTGGAGTTTAATTCTCATCTAAATCTAAAACATGTCTCCACCCTTAAACTGATTTACTCTCATTTTACACCATGGGTCATGATTTTAATGCAATCAATATGCAAAGTTAACAACTCCTTAGTGGATGTAGATCAGTTTCCCACACATCAGTTGCCCTTTCCTGAAGCCTTTTCAGCTGGGCTGACCTTTCTACTAGAACATAAGCTGTTATATATTTAAATTTTCATATTGTACAGGCTTCTATAAACAAATATTTTCAGTGTAATACTTGTCAAGGATGTAAGAACATAAGTTCAATATTTTATAAAACAGCTGTTCTTTTAACACTGTGCTTTATACACTTCAGGCATTTAAACAGAACACTCAGTAATAGCCAAAGAAAAGAAAAGAAAAAATAGTTAATATTCATTTTCTGTTGCCACAGACTTGTACACATAAATTTTCAGTCTTATGGGAAGCTTTTTCAACAGCATTTTTTTTACCTAATAGTTAATAGCAATGATTTTTGCAGAGCTCTCAGTAGCATCACATTTCCTACAGTGCAAGTAGATAAATTAAATGGCAAAAGATGAACTGATGAAAAATTTGTGGCTATGGATGTGATAATAAGGATAACAAATATAAAGGTTGACCTGTTTTTGTCCTTCCTTTTTCATGACATTTTATAGTGACCCGTCTTTCTCCCTGGGATGTAGGAGCTGCAGTTGTTTCGCACATTTCTGTGTAAATTTTTCTGCTTCATCACAGAAATATGCAGCCATCATTTTAGAAGCCTATGACCCATGCAACAAGAGGCTGTAGAATTGTATATTACCTGACCAGAAAATGAGCGAAGGGTCTAGGGCAGACCCTGAGTCCTGATTGTTACCAGAAGGAGGGAAGTGTGGCTCTGTGGAAATGCTCAGCATCACACGGACAAAAATACACCTTGAAATTACCTACCCTGTCTCATCTTGGTTGGCCTTTTTCTATGTTGTTCTTTTCTTTCATATTCTCATTTAGAATATCAGCCTAAAGCAAGTGTTAACATGGGCATATCCAAATTAAGATGAACTACTGAATATCACCTGCAAAGAAAATTTTCTTTGATTATGTTTATTTCAATTTCAGGTTGTGGAGAGTGACAATAAATTCACAATTAATCATGAAAGATTCATGGCTATTCATTGCTTTCTTCAGTATTGTTAACTCAAACCGTATCTTCCAGAAACGTGGCCAAGGTTCATTTCTTACACCATGGGAGCTGAAGCATTTGTCTTGGCCCTTGGTCACTAACTTGTGTCCCTAAGGCCTGAAGTCACTGGAGCTGGAATGATTGAATCTTTACAGAGACTGTCCCCTTGTCACGAATAGTTTAAGGAGAGATTTTTCTTCTTTCATCTGTTTGTAACTTGACACAAGCAAACAATTGGGGAAAGCAGAGATCTTGCCACTTCAGGCCGTGCCCCACCACACGTCACACGGACAGTATGTGGGGCAAGAAGCCATCTGCTGAAAGGCCTGGCTGTAGTAATTTGAGATTAGTAAATTAACTATGCAAAGGAAAATGAAGTTCAAAAGCCTTAGAGACACTGGTAAATATTTCCCCCACCCACCCTATCTTGCTCATTGCTGAAAATCCATGAGAACTGTCTGGCTTGGAATGCTTTGGTTTGAATCCTGATTGAATCTTGGACAAGATGCTGCATAAAAAGCATTTTCTTCCAGCAACCTACCAATCATACTAACAGTTGTTCATTTCAGATTTATCACTTCTCTTTAGAAGTGAAAAACTCTATCGTTCCAGCTTCCAACCCTAAGGAAACCTGCCAAAGGTAAAAGATATAGTGAAGATAATTAGAATTGAAGGAAATGAATTTTAGTTTCAATGAATTTTGATCATGCATATATATGTTTGTTTCCATATAGTTCTTTCCATTTTATTGACATCAACCTTTCCATGAGCGCGAATAACAATCTTTAATTGTTCTTTTTCCTCACTAGATCAGTTATAGGAGTCACAATTCCTAACAGATTCATAAATAAAATAGCAGTTTATAACCTTAAATTCTGACAGTTTGCCAGATAAGACTGCAAGAAAGGATACCAATTGTCTGCAAGTGCTACATTTCATATGTTTTCAACTATCCTGCCTCTGTAAAATTTCATATATTAATGATGGCATTCTCAAATTTGTTTTAGATGGAAGAAAAAAAGTTGATGATCGTTTTCAATTGCAGGTTTAAATATAATCTTTACAAGCTTTTTAAAATTGAAAAACTAATAAAATTGATTATATCCTTGCTTATTCCAAAGTCTAAATTAAAAGAGTTTAGTTATAAAGTTAAAAATGTAGAACAACATGATCAAATTTCTTAAAACACGAATTGGTACAACCCATTAAATGTTTGACTGTAAAGATTTCCTTTCAGCTGTAAAGAAACCTTTGTTCCATTTAAAACTGGTCAAAATTCCTATTTCTTTCTGCATGTAGAGATGGACATTGACATTTCCAAGTGAGATTTTTTTTCTTTTTGCGAAAAACTCACTGGTTAGACACTGAGCTGGAACTGGGGTTTGGGACATTGTCAAAGTACCATGAGATTTTAGCTACTTTCCAGGCATGACTCATTTAAAGGTATACAAAAGTGTAAAAGTAATGATTTCAAAATCAGACTCTGAAACCCAGCCTTAATTTGGCCACTCAGAGAAGTGTCCTGCTATTACAAAACACTACAGGCACTTCAGCTCCCTCTTATTTTCATAAACAGCAACTGTTGATTTTTTTTCAAAGTAAAACTCATGAAAAGTCCACTTTCAGAAAACATAACTGCTAAACAGGACAAAGGAAATCATTCCAGTTCCTGATTCTCTCACGAAAATATCTGTTTTGACACCACCACCCCCCAAAATGGAGAAGCAGTAGAGACTCTATAAAACCTTGTTATTAGCTTATTAGTATTGCTTTCCTTGGAAGGCCCTTTGATACTACAGTGATGGTGACATCACCTTAACCAAGATGTAACCAAGCAGATCTTTGTGTGACCCGAAGTGACCAATTCCCAAGATAATAGCCTCTTAGAGCTACAATTTGGGTTATTTTACTTTGTTTACAGAGGTAGCATTTCAGTAAGATTTTCCAAAGGGAAAAGAGCTATTTTAGCACGCAAAGTGTTTTGGGCTAGGCTCGTAATTACCTCATCCAACACAGATACAAAAGCAACTATGATGAGAAGTTTCACAATACTCCTTGTACATAACTGTGTCTTTTTTTTTTTTTAAGTTGCCATACTCTGTATTTTTCTCAAGTACCCCAAAACTCTGAGAATTCCCCTTTCTTTTAGATGGGCTCATTTCACGACAACATTTTTAGAAGGCATCAAGGTCAGTCTGGGTAATTGTGTGGCCTTGTAAATCTCCTTGGTCACAACAGGAAGCCTCTTTAACACATGAAAATCATGTTGGTTCTCAAAGCTCCTCAAGTAAGAAAAAAGAGAGTAGGAGGATTTGAGCATCACCTGCAACCAAGTATTGAGCAAACCAGTCTATTTCTCTCTACTATGTTACTACCTACAGGCTGAAGTACTGTCATGCACAACTCTGAGCCCAAGAGAGAAGTTAATTTCTCTCCTCAACAAGTGATAAAATTATCCTGAGATTCACAGTATAGAGGAGGGGGAGATGAAACCAATTCTAACCTTTAAGCACATGCAGAGGGCCCAACCTAGGCACTGTGACCAGTGAACAAATTTGTTTGTTCCTACTTCACTCATCTCCTTTTTGCAGGACTGCCAGTGAGGAAAAGAGCCCTTTGTCCCATTGCCCCAGCCTCAGCTATCTAGAAAGAGGCAATGGAAATCAGACTTCAAGCTTTTATTAGTAAATCATCTGACTGCTGGACCTTTCCTCTGAAGAAAGAAACTGATTCAGTACTTAAAAGAAATTCCCCCATGTTTTCTAATCACTTGCAGCAACTAAGAATTGAAGATCATTATAAACATCAGGCTTGGCAGCCTACTAAAATCTCTTTCCCCTCTAACATAGCTCGTGCTGGAGGCCTGATCCATTGGCTTCTATTTTGAGAGGTGAAAGAAGGTAGTCACTGGGGTGCTATTAAATCCAGAATTTCTTCAAGATATTTGCATCACTTAAATAGATCATAAACAAAGGCAGAAGCAGTATTTACTGTGCTATTAAGGTAAACAAAAATAGCAACCCACAGGTAATTATGAAACAGATTGAGTTTGGCAGGTGAGTTCCAGCAGTCTGGTTTTGATTTCCAAAACGAGGGATTAGAGCCAAGCTATAGACCTGCCACAATAAATTAACTATATTCCCATAGTTACATGGCTTGTTTCTTTTCACTTCTACTTTCATTTTACATTAGCAGCATTTGGTGCTCTGATGTAGAAACAGGACTTCTCTTTTCTTAATCATCCCTGAGCCTGGGTATGGTTTTATGGTGCACATCCACTGCACAGCAAACAGTGCAGGGTCATCCTGTGCAGCACTGAGCCCAGGACCCAGCATCCACACTTAGCTCATGAGAAATAGAGAAGATGCACTTATATTTTTGAGAGGAAATGGCTCGTTAGAGAGATAAAGAGTCCCGTGAGCAGAAATTACGTGGAGGAAAAATAATAAAAAACAGCGTAGAAATATCATGATAGGACCAAAAACTGGTACCATTTAAGTGATTTGAACATGGAGGGTCAAAGAGGAAGGGTTGCAACAAGTTTGTGGAAAGGAAACTTTAAAACCATTTTAGAAAGGGATCCATTGGATTTTATTTTCTACTGCAGTCTTGACAATAAGCTGGCAGGTCTCATCAAGGGATGTTCTCAATGGTAACACAGGCACTAAAGAAGTCTGGCTCTGCTGCAACCCACCTCTGGCATAGCCTGCATGGCCCAGCACGGCTTCGAACAACCTCCCCTGCAGTGTGCCCACCCTACTGACTGCCTGAGCTCCGTTCTGCATGTGCCTCTGGTGCCCTTGGGCCACTGCCTGCCTGCAAATACAGGGAGGGCAGGTGTGAGCACCATGGTGTGAGCACACCATGACCACAGCTCAGCTAATATGCTCCAAAGTGCCAGAGGGGCTTCTCAAAATAGGACTTACAGACTTGAATACTGCTGAGCCCTTGAAAGTTCCACTCACTGGCCCTCGGGCAGGGTTTTTTTTTGCCTATGTATTAGCTCTGAGTGCAGTAGTCTAACACTGAGGTTCAAGGTGAAAATCCTCAGTCCTGTGCAAAACAGTAGCACTGAGAACTCTTGGATAGTGGGTATCCCATGCCAGAAGTGGGAGCAAAGGAAAGCAGTGCCAGCAAGACCCTTTCAACAGACAGCACTATGCTGGAATGCCTATTACAACTTAATGTACATCTCCTTTGATTCCTTTAGCTGAGACCAAAATCCATTAACAAGACCCAGGAGGCTAAAAACTGACAAATGACAGAAGTGAATTACTACTGCCAATTTTCAGTAGTAGAACAATAAAAAATGAAGAAAGGGTGATTTTTTTAATATAAATTTAAGTTTTACTACAGATTCACATTTTAATGTATAAAGTAGGCTTTTGTGAAGACACTGCCAAACATTTTGTTGTGCTTCTTGTTTCAGTGCTGTTCTTTTTAACATACAAGTGCCAGAATTCAAAATTGTCTTTTAAAGTAATTTCTCATATAAACTCTTGTTTTGACCAGCAACAACTGAATCTGCCCTGTGCAAAGTTCTTGGGTTTGGAAAAAGGACAGAATTTGGAGAAAGAAAATTTCATACCTGTAGACCTTTTTAACATACAGACCTTACAGCAAGATCAAACAACAAATCCCTATAGGATGTTTTTTCAGATACCCACCAAGACCACTTTCAAAGACTCCTTATTCACAAAATCTCCTAATTCCACATCTTTTTTGGTGACTACTGCACCAACAAAGTTTCTGGCTGACTGTGGTAGATCTGACCAGTGTGCCAGGCTCCCCATCATGCTTGGCAGCACTGTCCTACTTTCAACAACCTCCCACCTTGCTGTTTGTATCCATCTACCATCTCTTGCACAACACCTAGACTGCAAACACTCTGAGACATGGAGAATTTCTTCTGATGAGTTTTTCTACTGCCTCGAGCACTCTGGGCTGCCAGTCCACAATTACACCTCCTAGGTGACATGATACAAATACAGACTGTGGTCAGAGCTGTATTTTCATCAAAAATACGTGTCATGCTCCTACTGGATATGAAAGACGAGAGAGAGAACTTATTAAACCAATTGCAAAAATACGTTCTTTACTACCTAAAATTAGAGTGATGATCTTACTTTATTAAACCATTTGCCACTTCATTCCATTTAATAGGACAAGCAATGATCAAAAAAATACTTTAAAAATAATAACATGGGCTAAATTACTCCACCTGATGTAAACTGGTGCAGGTTCCTTACCATCTTCATCAGCTTTGTGGAGTAAGATTAAACTAAACACATTTCATCTTTGTGCCTGTGAATATTTATGTTTGAGGAATAAAATCCAAGGTACTGTGTTGATACATTGTTGCTACTTAGCAGTTAAAAGAGTGGTAAATTTAAAAAAGCAATATAGCAGTAAACTGTTCCCCATGAGAAGAAAGAGAAATCTTCTCTCCAGAATGGAGCACTGTGCTGGCACTGTCTGTGGATCTCAGCAGTGACAACAGAATAAGCATTGGAAATCCACAGTGCTTCATCAAAGAAAGTTTCCTCCTACCTGGAATTAAGGGAGAAAAGTTCAGATTTTCCACTGCAGTGTAGACGACCGAGAGAGCAAGCCTTTGCTTCCTGGTGCTAACAGCAAAAGGGTTATAGGGAACATTATCATCTCCACCTTGAAAAAAAAATAAATTAGTTTTGTTGCCACACATCTTACTAGTGTCAGCGAATGCCACAGGAAAGATGGCTTGGATGCCCAGAATGTTAACAGAAATAACCAGAGTAACAGCAGCTAAAGCTGTTGTACATGATAAGGTGGCACAGCCTTATCTGTCAGTGTTTAATCTCCAAATGTTTGACACTAGAAACTGTACCATATGACAAATACCTAACCTCTGCTAACTGGGGGGGTTTTTGCAGCTCCCTCTGAAGCACCTGGTGCTGATCAGACTCAGCATGGTGAGCTGAAGTGACCATGAGGCTGAGCCAGCTGGAGAGGCACTATGGTCCCATTTAGAAGCCAGAGCTATGGAAATCCTATCCCCCAAAAATGTGAACTAAGCACAGCAGTCATCTGTTCCTGCTCATGCCGCTGAACACAAGCTTACTGTGGATGACCAGCTTGGAAATGTGAGCTCCCACCCATCCAGCTCCCTGCTCAGGAGCAGGTGCACACCTCTGCTGACACCTCTGAGGATGTAGAAGCAGAGGCTGTTGCACCCTGAAAAACTGCCTGTCTTACAGACACTATTTTTTTAACACAAAATACGAGGGTTTGGTCACATATTTTATTCACATAGTGGTTCAGCTTTTGAACCATGAGGTGTTACCTATGGTTACATGGTGTGATGAATGACTCTGCCCTTGAAACATACCTAAGTTCCTACAGCTGTATATCAGCACCCTCTTCTCCTTCCTGTGGGAATTCCTATCTGCATATCAGCAAGGCACACCAGCTGTCCTCTGATCATGAAGTCCTTTCTTAAGGCTGTAGCTGACACTTTTTCAAGGCATTTATTCCATGTGGGGCAAACACTCAAACAAGCAAACAACAATGTATAGAGCAAAAAAAATGTCAGGAAACAGGTTCTCCATTAATGCAAGTGCCTTAAAGTAAGGATACATAAATAAGGATTTCAGTAGGACATTCATTATGAAGAGTCCAGGCAAATGCAGCGATAGCATAATTGGATAACAGGATCATCTATAAATGAATAAGGGGATTCATTATTTTTTAAGTAACTGGAAACAGATTTGTGCTCCTTCACAGTCACTCAGTCACGGTCTTCCAGATTTCCCTCTTTTCTATCTGAGAGGGAATAGACTTTTATCTCCTTGGATAAGCAGCTTTAACATCTTTCATCTGATGAACAATAGCAGGCAGGTCCCTAACCTACAGTCACAGAGTCTGCCTGTTATGTGGTACAACCGTTTGAGAGGGCAAATCTTATTGCAAATATACTAAATTTACTCCTAACCATGCCCCCCCCCCCCCCCGATTTATCTTTGGTGATGAGGACCAAAATAACTATGAAATATTTTAAATTACCTATAAGCCTGCTGTTGGAAGCAAGTTTTGTTGTCCCTGATAACCCTTTTACCTCCATCTGTAAGAATTAGAAATAGCTTCCAACTTGTGGCCTTTCAGTCATGTCCAATGCAGTTTCTCCGCTAAATATTCCTCAAGAGACAGGTTATTATCAGAATTGATCCTTTCTATCTAAAAAATTCAAGACCAAATTCCTGATTATTGCTTCAGAACAATTTTTCTGGTGTGGAAACTAAACCAATTTATGAGTGTGAGAAGCTTAACAAATTTAGCTCCTCTCCTGAGCAAGTGCAATGTATTTCATGGGTGCTGCTAGCACAGTTCAGTCAGGGACAGCAGGCTGATGGAGTTGACATTTAAGCCAGCACACCTCCCTGCAGTGAGTCTTGAGGGGCCAAGAGGGCATGCACAGCTTGGCAAAATAATTCAACACAAAAATTATTATTTTCTGTATCCACATAATGTGATGAGAAATACTCAGGGCCATGCTCAATATTACAATTTTATTTTCCATTGATATGGACTTGGGCAACTTATTTGGCTGTAGAGTAGTGATCATAACAAAAAGGTTGTTCCTTGAACTGATGATCAGTACTCGGGAACTCAGAAGCTCATCAAGACTCCTCATCACACTCTTTGCTGCAAGAAGTCCTTACAAGCATCACAGCTCTGGGTCGCAGGTAGAAGTTACATAAACCCCGAAAGACATCAGCCCTGTGAACGTGACCATGAGAATCTACTCACACACACGATAAATGCTAAACCACACAGTTCAGGATAACATCAGTATTGACTGCTGGCAACATATAAACTCTCTAAAATTGATATGCAATACATACACAACTGTAGCACTCTGACTCTTTGGAACCAACCAAAACACGGTTGCAATAGAAATTTAAGATCCATGTCCTTGAATGAGGAACTAGTCATTCAGGTTTGGGACCAGTCACTGGATAATTGTGGAATGATGGCTAAATACTAAATAATACATATGATTTTCAGAGTGAAAATTTACTTGCTGTATTTGATACCACAAATATCAAATTATGTCTCATATTCCATTCCATAACACAGTGGTAATAAAGACTGAAGTTATATTCTAGGAATCAGTGTAGGCTTTTTTCTCCCCAATGTGTTATTACAACAGGCAAAGAAAGTGTTCACCTCTCTCCTGTGTCAGCCACACTGCAGATCCCTTTGCAGATCAAGCAATTAATTTGTCTTATGGTAGTTCTAGTTACAAGTTATGATAAATAGCTCTAGGGGATGGGGAAAGAGGAGGAAAGAATCAGTGGCTGACACAACCATTTTGGCCTGCAGAACAAGAGGCAAAGAATACCTACAACTATGCTCTTCTCCACTCCTCAGCATAGGCAATGATCTGTTGGGAGGAGTTCTCTCAGGCTGCGGGTGCATCTGGCCAGACTTCTACAGATTGTGAACACATCTGTGTGGATGCTGAAAAGCTGCCGGCAGAGAAAAATCCACCATTTTGCAAGTATTCTGTTAAGCCCTTGGTTTCAACATACCAAACAAGATGGTTTTCTAAACACCTTGCAGGTGTGTCCTATTAGGAGTTAAACAGGTGGTATGTTGAAACCAAGGGCTTGCAAATACTTGCAAAGAATACTTGCAAAATGGTGGATTTTTCTCTGCCAGCAGCTTTTCAGCATCCACACATCTGCACTGGTAGCAACCACATCTTCTCTCTGTGAATAAGTGCTGTAGGAAGCGGGGCAGGAAAATGAGACCATTTCTGACAAATCATCCTGAGAGCCCAGTGCTTACTGTTTAGTGTCTTATTCACCTCATCTCATTTATCAGGAAATGCAAGTAGGAGAAGGAAAGTGCAGAGTAAAATAGATGGTTTGATTATTTTCACTGAGCAGTTAACAAAGACGTGATCACAAGCTTCATGCTTTCTAGAACACAGATAGTGAGGGAGAGAAAATTAAACCTGGACTCAGCATCACAAGAGTAAAACAGAAGGGGAGTTTGCTGTGCTTATTTCCTTCCTGGCTGCAATTGCCTCTAGGGAACCTTTATTTTAAATGTTAAATTTGTAGAAAATAAACAGCTTTCAGGCTTCAGTGGATCTACTCTAAGTGTCATTTTTTGTGGAGATGGCAGACTTGGTTCACCTGCCATTTGGCCAAAATTAAAAAAATCAGTACTTGAAATCAAAGTTCTGGCTGCAGTTTACTTTGCAGGGCAACATGACTGTGGACTTATTTTACATTTCCCAAAGATGCATGATCCCTAGAACAAATGCTACTGAATTTATATTTTCACAATGAGCGTTTAGGATCTCAGATGGAATTGCTGAGTTGTTCATCTTGAAATAAGACAGAAAAGATTCGAACAGCACTCACTGATCACATATAAAATCTGGAAAGAAAAACTCAAATGATGCCTTGACTGACATTCTTCTCACTGCCTCAGACTGGGGTTGGAGAGGAAGGAGACAGAAGGAGCAGCTGCGTAGCCAGGACACAAGGCTGGGAGAAGTGGTGCTACACAAGGCAGAGCTGACTGAGCAGAAGGATGCTGCACTGGAAGCCCTTTCTTCCTCCACCCCAGTGGCCCATTTTGTCCATGGACATTGTTTTGGAGCTTGAGAGAGGAAGCTGTGTAGGGGTGTGATGGGGCATTTGCAGTACCCCTTGGCAAAATAAGCCAGTCAGCAGTAAGGTATTAAGCTAAAACACAGGGTTAAAAGAGTGGCAGTGTTTAATGGTTTCTTGTATCACTGCACACTAAGACATGACACAAAATCACACCATTGCCTACACATGGAGCAGAACAAAAGTCCCTGATCCCCTTCAGCCTTTACAAGTCCCAAGCTCTCGTGTTACCATGAGGAGCCACCAAAACCAAGCAGAAGCTGAAGCCTGGGTTTTTCTGGTTTCAGTGCCATTAGCAGAGCTGGCTAATGTGGAGATGCAGTCACAAGATAACTTCCAAGAACATCAAGTCTCAGAGACTGAAAAAGGCAAAGGGGAAGGGCATTGAGTTAAATTTGTGGCATAAAGTATAAATCAGTTACTGTGAGACCACTGCCGTTCAGGGCGCTCCTTGGAATTAGGCTGTCTGGCTCATGGGAACCATGTCTGTTCCCGACACATGGTCTGAAGCTGTGTGAAAGACCTGTGGCTGGTTTGGATCCCTACATCCCCTTAGGGAAACCCTCTAGTTCAGTTGGGACAGAAGTTCCAGTTAAGTCTACCCTAAAAGCAAACTTTGTGCACACAAATCCTACTCTGTGGATGGAAAGGGCATGCAGCCAATCAGACAGTCCAGGCCATCGCCTCCAAAGAACAGTGCTGCTTCAAGCAAAAATGCTAAAGCAGATACAACTGCTAAAAGATTGGAAACTTACCACCCTCCACAGTGTCTCAGTTGACCTCATTTGTTCCTATAGTAATATTGCTGAAGGACCAAAAAATAGAATGCAACTAAAATAAGCAAAGGGTTATAATGTTCTGCAGCTCCTGAGCACAGAAAATATGAAAAGCTACCTTGTGGATCACTGGAAATGCTCTTTGAATAGCTAAGACGTGATGATTAATTAACTCATTTTTCAAGTGCTCATTTTTCATTTCATCTCAAAAATAGCTAAATCAGACTATATTTTTAATCCATCACCTTTTCACCATCACCCCTGGCACAGCCCTCCTCTCTTGACCTTACCTTTTCAACTTCCTGCTCAGATGTGTGTTTAATGAAACAAAAAACTGCCAGATTTTCAAGTTCAGATCCAGCTCTTTCCCTATCACAGTCATCAGCTAGTTTCCTTAAAACCTCATCACATAATCAAAGGAGACCCTGGGGACAAGTGTCCTAACCCTAGACTGCCTGAAAAATGGAAGATAAGTCCAAAGCTCAAGGTTGACATGAGTCTTTCAGGGAACAATGCTCATTTTTTCCAAGACAGTACCAACTCCAGGTGAACTATGGCACTAACTATAAAAAACCCAAAGACTTTTCCTGTTGCTTTGTCAATGCTCTTTAATGTTAACCTACAGGGAGTACCTATTCCTAATACAATTGAACTGATCCTCAACAAAAGTGCACATGTACATGCTATTTCATGAGCTGAACATTTGACCTCCTTTGTTGCTACCCAGTTTACACTGTACAGAAATATCCAAGTTATTTCTGTTTAACCAGGTGCCCCTCCTAGTTCCTTCAACGCTCTAACTAAAAGTTAAAGAACAAAGTGGTAACCTTTACTGGTGCAGCTACTTACCTCTAAGATTCAATAATTAATCCCAAGTGGATGACAAATACTATCCAATTTATTCTCTGCTTGGCTGCAGCTTGCTTCAGAGCATGGACTCTCAAGTAGTGAACTCTTTGGGTTCAGTCTGGAAAGCATATGTTTCCCTTCCATCATTCTATCCATCAAAATGCAAAAAAAGGCCTGGGAAAGGCACATGGCACATTTTGATACTGTTCATTAACATTAATGTCCTTGTTACGAAGATATGTTTTATTTGCAGGTAACAACAGCCTTATGGGCATCTGGGAACACTTTGAATGATTGCCAAAAAAAAAGAAGTTTGGGTCTAATGATCAACATCCCCTTTTAATCCAATGAAGTCATCACAATGTGTCAGTCCTCTGGGGAAACAAGGACCTTTCACCTTGCTGGGGCTGAGGCCAGCAGTAGCTGTAAGCAACCTTCTCAAGTGGTCTTTTACTTTGGAGAGAAAAAATATGGAATCTATCCATCAACACACTCACTTCTGACACATAATGCACAAAAGAGACTAATTCTGATCAATGGGGTAGTGATGTTGCCCTGAAGTTAACCCACGCATTATGGAGCTCCCATTAGGGCTCTCCTGACACCACCACAGTTCTCCCTGGCACCTGTGCTGGGTGGCCATTGCTTTAACACTGAGGAGCCTTTGGGGATAAAACTTCAGTAAAAATACAGAATTCTGACTCCCTAACACTGCTGCTCTCTGCCTGCCAAAGCACTCAGTGGGTCTCTACCATCCCAAAGAGCCCCTGTTGCCACCAGACTCCATCAGACACTGTAGATGCCACACAGAGGCAGGTAAGCCTGGGGCAGACAGCCCACCCTGAGAGAAACTAGAGGTGTGAAGAACCTGTATGATGTGTTCAAGTGGACAATCCCCCATCTTTGCGACAAAAATTTTGAAGATTTTCCTTGAAATAAAATCTGTGTATTTTCACCAATGAACACTTCCTGCTCTCTGATGTTTTATTTAAAAATCTGAACAAATACCTCAGTTACAAATCACCTCATACTGAACATGCATCTTGTGGCGATGAAAAAGCCTTACTGAGACCACAGAAGTCCCAGCAGCTTGCTGCCATTGCCCTGAATACTTTATAGCTATCTCCACAAATTAATGGATAAAGACAAAGACACATCCCTGATGTCTCAGTGCACTTCACACTAAAGAAAGGAACATCTGTCCTACAGGTTCCCCAAAGGCTGGCAGAGCAAACACACCTATTTTGGCTTTTCCTGAGGCATCAGAGGAAAAGGTTAATTAAACATTGTGCTCTGTATTTCACTGTGAGATTTTAGGTAACGGTATTCTGGCTTTTTTCACTGCCACTCAGAGCCCCTTCAGTGAACTATAATATTTAATCTTCAGTGTTGCTCCAACTGAAATGACTCCCCAGATTTGTGTGAGAGCCTAATGTACATCTCAGATTGCTCCCTGGATAGTCCTTCATCTATCAAAGAAAGCAGCTGTATGGTGAGAGCTTTCCTATTAACTCCCCTTGAGAGGTGGGTACAGGCTTTTAAACCCCACATTTCTAAGTAGCTCGGTGCCCCTATTCCTGCTCCATCAGAGCACTGTGTGATGTACTCACGGCCACCACAGGTCTGTGAGGTGAAGCTGGGCCGTCGCTGCTGTTAGATACAAAATATATCTAAGCACACGTATTAAACACGTGGCTCAATGAGCAATTTCAGTCGAACACTGCTGCCAAAGCCTTTGCTTTGCTGAGGCTGCTCACATCCAGTCCCAGATGTCCCAAATTCCCTATAGGTGTGTGGCAAATAGGGCTGGCTGTGCTTGTGCCAGCAGAAGGAGGGATGCTGACTGTAGGCAGGAGTCCACCTCTCAGTAGCTGTGACCCCTCTCAACCACTGCTACAAATGCAGCCGTGGGAGCCTCCTCAGCACCCCTGGAGGTGCCTGGCAGGAACTGGCAGTCCTGCTCACTGTCTCAAGCAGACAGAGCAACCTTACTTGTCCCGAGGCTTTCCAGCACCAGCTGTTAAACTCACTGAGCATGTCTTAATTTTAATTAGTGAAAATAAAACCAGCTTCAAACATTGTAAGTGATGATAAGCTGCCTCAGCCTGCAGTGAGGTGATGCAGATACCTCGATGCAGACTCCCTCTGCTTCCCACTAGCTTACTCTCTGAATAAACTAAGGGGTGGGCAGCACTTTTTCAGGTCCCTTCCCAAGCTATTCCCAAGCTATTGCCTTTCAAACCAAGCATGGCGTTGACCAGCCTGTCAGCACTCTGTGAGCTCACAGAGTTTTCAGGTAAGGGCTCCTTGAATGCTGAGAACAGCACAGTACGGGACTTTAATATATGGAGGAAGGGATGAAGTATCGAGTGCTGGATTTGATGACTTTGGATTTGGTGTCATTTATCAATAGTGGTGCTTCCTAGCAGTCCCCTAAAACCAGCTGGTTTGGAAAGAATGTACACAGGCCTGCCCTCCCACCCAAGGCACTAAAGCAAGTTGGCAGCCCCATCCTCAGGACTATTAATGCTCTTAAACATGACAAGAATCCTGACCCAGGATATTGCATTTATTTACATGTCCTTTCCAAACTGAAGATGTTTCTGAGCTTTATTCTGTTCCTCGTTTGTGTTTCAGTTAGAAAGTCAGGAAATCAATGGAAGAAATATTCAGCATTTGAAGCACACAGCAGAGATGGGGGCCTGACAGAGAAAGGACAAGAAG
Source organism: Oreocharis arfaki (assembly GCA_013398015.1). Taxonomy (NCBI): domain Eukaryota; kingdom Metazoa; phylum Chordata; class Aves; order Passeriformes; family Paramythiidae; genus Oreocharis; species Oreocharis arfaki. Next base: position 177,496 of record VZRR01010711.1, on the reverse strand, counting down.
CGGTAACAAAGCTCATATGTTCTTTAAAATCTCCCAATTACCCTTCAAATCCCTGCCTTCACAACATGGTGACAGTTTGCCCACCACACATTTTCAGTGCAAAAACATCCCACAGGAAAAAATGAACAGTTGTGTTAAATAGCTGCTCTGCAGAGAGAGGAAAAAAGATTTCTGACTGAGAAAATGAATAAATGTTAAATCACTGCAGATAATTGCAAAATTATGTTTGCTTTATTTAAAGTCACTCCTATTTTTTTTGGAAATTAGTTCTGCAAATGTTGCCTGTGGAGGAATAAGCTTCCCCATGAGCATCACTGAGGATGATGGACGGGACTAGGAAAGAATGCACAATCATGTTTTCGTCCTCTCAGAGAGAGGGCATTAATCACATCTTCTTTCATAATCCTCCTTCCAAGGCCCCAGAAGAAAAGGGAAGAACTTGTCACAGATCTAAAACTGGACTTTTCTGGTCTTCAGCATGGTTGTTTCCATGGAGCCTGCGAGAATTCTGCATGAATCCCTTAACCATTCCTGAGGACAGCAGGGGAAACTGAGTCTATATTCCTGAGCTAAGCTTATGCTCAGAGCTGGTTCCTGTGCCCTTCTTCTTCAAGGACTTTTCCCTTCCCCTTTGGTCACTGCCACATCCATAGTTCAGAAAGAAAAGAGCATTTTCAAGCATTTTTCAACTGCTTTTGGCACCTTCCATTTAAGGACCCTGGGAGTGCTCCTTCTGGAAAAAGGCAGAGGTGGGTGCAGGCCAACAGGTAAGGCAAGATCCTGTCAGAGAGGCCATTCTGCCTCTGTCCATGCAGGACAGATAGCAGGGTGTGTGGTCACACCTCCCCAAAAGGGGTTGGTTTCTGAGTTACATGACGCTCTAAAGCAGGTTAGCATCTCCTCAGTGTCCCTAGTTGGAGTATTTGGACAAAAGATCAGCTCCAGTCCCAGGCTCAAGCAGCAGCATAGCCAGAGCAGTTTTCAAGACCAGAAGGAGGTAAAAGAAAGAGTGCAAGGAAGGTTTTGATCTGTAATGTATTTGAATATTTTTAAGGTCTCTATTAACAACTGTAGACTCCCTGCTGTGGCAATTGAGTGGAGGAAATAATAATTGAGATTGAAAGGCATTCACCATTCAACCTCTCACAACCCTGACATTCTTCAGTAGAATATGATTGGAATTGGGCACATCTGCTCTCAATAACAAATATAAAAAGTGTCTTGCAGCTTTAAGGCCTGGAAACATATAGCTGGGTTAACAGAAGGGCATAAATATGTATATCTGTAGACTCAATATAACTTTAAAGGTACAGTAATAACTCTGTGATCATGGCCACATTGTGTTTTGGAGGGCTTTATCTCCTGGAAATGCCTGGGAAATGCATGGAGGTAGAAAGTAAATTTCCACTGCACTTGGGCATGGCCATCCTCAGGTAACATGCAGGGGCAATAGGGTCATGCCCAGCTGATGTCCCAGCCACCACCAAAGACAGAAGTGCAGACCAGAAGCTGAGCCTTCACACCCTCAGCCACCTGCCCCAGGGCTGGGGTTGGCATTGTGCAGAGACAGCACTGCCAGACCAGGTCAATTTGCTGTGGGAAGCGTGTGTTGATACCAGGGAGAGCTGAAAATGCATCCAGTGCTGGCTTGGCATAGGTTCTTCTGCACCTCACAATGCCGTGAGCCCCATGGCTCTGACATCTGATAGAGGAAGCCAGTCATGCTGGGGACAAGACTGTAACACGCCAAAACATGGAGCATGTCCAGTCTCTCCAGATGCAGCTGCTCTACAAAAGACTGTGCTATGAATCAAACGGTGTTGCTGGTTCATCCCATTCCCACTAGCACATGAGAGTCATCCGTCCACCCTGGACTGTTCACTGATGAAAAGTTTATTTTTAACAAGTACTGGTTAAAAGTAAATGTAAACGTCATACAAATAAGTGAAGCACTCAGCCGCAAATTGGTATGAATGTGAAAAATTAGCTAGCTTGAATGCAATAGGAAACCTGAGAACCAGTCCTTCTATTACACTGGCATAAATCAGGAATAACCCCACTGAGATCAGTTACTGTTTCTATAAGGAAGCATTTTTAAGGCTCTGATTGAGACCATGCTCCATTAACCTAGTAGGACGATCCCTTCAGAGGTTTTATTATTATCCTGTGTTCACAGAAAGCACTCTGACAGTGAGAGTTTAAATGCAGAGGTCATACCAACCCTAGTGCTGTAAAAGTTAGCAATCTAATCTAAGCTTCTTGTTCAACCTCCCTCTAAAATAAAATGAGATAAATGGTCATGTCCAACCCATCCTACTATAGGTCTCAACAACTGGGAAAAAAACACCCTTTGGACCTGCAGATATCTCTGCACTGACTGTAGACAAAATCTGAATAACTGACTTGGACTAGGCAGCTGAATTTTGGCAAGAGGAGAAACAGTTTAAGTGACAACAGTAGACAGAAGAACTGAATCCTTCTCCTCTCAGCTCTAATGAAAGGGGCCCAAAGGTTGAAGCAACTGAGGATTCAAGAACTTTGTCTAAAAAATGTTGCTAATAGATCATATGGGTAAAGTCTGTAGTCTGAGATGTGCAGCAGAACAAACCAATAATCTTGCCAGGCCATCAGCTCTGGAAATAGCACATCAAGGGCCCCTATCCTGAGCTGCATTGTGGCTTACAACTGTTGGGAAAACTGCACAATATCAGCCACTGGATTTAGCCTGCTTCAACAAAAGAACACGTTTGCACCACATGGAACCTGACAGTTGCCCTCCCTGGGTTTTGTCATGGACACTGAGGTCCTTTTACATCTGAACTAACAGATGAGCAGAGCAGTGTGGGCACATGTGGTCTCCTACCCCAGGGGCTGACATCCTGAGAAGACGTTCAGCATAAGAAGCATGGAAGGGTGGCAGACAACTGAACAAGTCTGTTTAAAAATAAAATAGATAATGGGCACATACATACATTTGGATCACAGAAACAAGGCAGAAGCAGCAATAATTTCCCTTGCACATTTGTAACAAGCAGATGGCATGTGGTAATTTTATGGCGGGACTTTGAAGTGACCTGCTCTTTCAAAACATGAGACTGAAACAAACTTTTAAGAGCAGAGCACTTCCTTCCTGTTGTCTGTCATGTGAGGCAGCAGGGAAAGACGTGCTCTCCTTCCTCATCGAGCATTAAAAAGGGCTCAGCTCTGTTGTTCTTTGCCTTAAAGCATCAGTGTGAGGAGCTCTTCAGGGCAGGCACTGTCTACTGTTCTGCCTGTGAGCTCTGTCTCCTCCCTGGGCATGGCCCCGCAGCACTCCTGCAATAACAACAGCAAACACCTCAATGTTTCCTGCAGACCTGGGAAAGAGCTACCACTGCTGCCTGCCCCAGGGAGCAGCCCTCCCTCTCATGCACCCACCTCTCCCACTATGCAGGTGGCCCTGTCAGCTGTCCCTTCCCCTCCACAGGCTGCTCCACACAACGTGCAGGGAGATCTTCCTGGGACCTGCACACAGGGATGCAGAGGTTCCCCTTTCCAGCAGAGCAATGTTCATGGGAGGAAACCCAGGACATGGGAACTATAGCAGAGGAAAGGAGGCGGCTTGTGATGTGGGCAAGGGTGCCCTCGGATGCCCTCAGTAACAGGCACCCTTCTCTGGACAGGGCAAGGGGACACCAAGGTCTGACGTACCCTGCACGTGCAGTCATGGCAGGCAGCTACTGCATGCTTGTTTCATGCTTGACAGAGTTTCTCCCTGTCAGACAAAGCCCTCCCACAATTTTTGCTCCTGATTCCCCATGTGCAGATCCACAGGCATTGTTCAGGCCTTCTCTTGATGCAATACTGCAGGTGAGTTTCGCCCACAAAGAATATGATTAGGAAAGCTTTTTAGTAATAGAAAACAAACACCTCTCCAGCCTACAAGGTGGTCAGTAAAGGCATATGTCCTTGATTTGCAGTAGACCAAAGCATTAATTTGCTGTTGTTAATTATTTAATGAAACATTTTGTCCTTAATGGCCTACAAAGAGTAATAGGCAGTAACTGAAACTTAAAAGGAGCAACTTTGGGTGCAGAAAAAATGTTCTTTATGAAGCATTTCCTGTGTCCTTCTGAGTGCCTTATCAGACCAGCATCTTCCACTGTTATTTACATTTTATCTTAAGAACACTTGTGGTATGGACTGAGTCATCAATAAGGGAATAACATGAAAGGAGGGATGAAAAATAAGCTGTCTTAAGAGCACTACTCTGCAGGAAACTTATTAGCATTTATTGTGCAGTATCAGGTTACCAGAGTTGAATGGAAAGAACAGAGTTTATTTAAGTGGCACAAAGCACAACTCTCTGGAAGTCACATTCAGTATTTCAAAAGTACATGATGGAAAAGGACATAAGAGAAGTCTCTTAGATTTTACAGAAGCCAATAACAGGTACAAGTTGGGGGGGTGGCTGTTAAGGCTCACAAGAGGCTTGAGAAACAGTTCTTGGATAAGGGAAATGCCACAGAATTAGGGAAAAAGGTGTAATTTACAGTGGGGGAACTCCCAGAGCTATCCCATTCATAACCTACTTGCACAAAGCCTCCATCTTGTCATTCCCCCACAACTCCCCCCACCCCAAATAAGCAAAGGAGACATACTTAAGAAGCAGATCGGTAGATTTACGAAACTCATTCCTGCATCTGGAAGACTCCTGAGCTTTTTCAAGGGCCAAGTCACCAACCTCACTCCCACATTAAGAGACTCTGATTGCTACTGAGGCAGACTGCAGGAAAACCTTCGAAGCCTCTCATTAGGAGTAGAGCAGGATATGTATTTACAGATGACATGCATGTGCTGCTGTAAGCAAGGCACACAACTAGAAATTAGGCTAGATTTACAGTTTTGAGCTCTCCTGGAGCTTGGATAATGATGAAATGAGCACAGCTGACATTTCATTCCAAGAAAGCAAAAATATATGCAGAGAAAAGACATCACCTTGCTGCAGGAGAAGATCTTACTGCTCTGAGAAACTGTGTTCTCTCAAAGCAGAAGGTCATGATCTGAACTTCCATTAAGGCTGTTCAAAAATGCATCAAAGGTTCGATGGATAAAAGAACGTTATTTTCCAAAACCGCTGGGACACTTCCTGTCAGTTCACATAATTGAGTATTACAGTATTTAAATTACAAATTGAAGATTATTTTTACAGGTGTCATTTTAAATATAATATGAAATTTCTTGACATTACCTCAGCCATGCTACACAACCCAGCTGCGCCCGGACTTGCATGTGTGATGCACATGGCTGAAATTTTGTCATATGACATCATGGGCTACAAAAACACACAGTATAAATAGACGATGTAATATTTGAGAGAGCAAAAACATATAGTGCTGGCCTGGCTTTATGAAACCCCAGATCTAATACGGACATGGAAATATAAACTGTTATTAGAGTTCAGATCAAAACTCTTTCCAAAGGGTCAGGCAGAAGCGGGGGTCACACAGACGGAGCTCGGTTGCCCTCCAGTGGGCTCCCACCGCCCCTGCCTCCCTCCCCATCCCAAACTGTCCCAGGCAGGAAAACCATCCCACGGCTTCCAGAGCTGAACAAACCAGACAGCTGTAGCCCATGGGGAAGACACACGCTATTCACACTGGCAGATCTGCAGGCCAACAAGGAAAATGTTAAATTAATTAAGAAGGAGATTTTTAAGAATCCTCTTGGCTTTCTACCCATAATTTGGCATTAGCGGCTGCAAAGAATTTGCCTTCAACTGTTCTAATTTAATGTGGCTTTCTAAAATGCTATTATCTCCATTCTGTAATTTGTTATTTCATTTTTATGGTTTCCAGCAAATGCCACGTCTGGAAAGGAAAATTCCACCTTCTCTTATACTCTGTTGTGACTTGCAATTTGCTTTCATTCTGCATGAAAAACTCCGTTCCCATCGAAGAATTCTAAGCAAAACAAGAAAAAATAAAGAAAACAAACTGTCAGCAACTTCCTAATGTTGTTAACACAAAAAATGTCAACAATACTCACTAGATAAATTAAAGCTCTCCTGCCCTTTTGCTACCCTCTTCCTAAAGCAACCAACATGAAGCTTTAAGTCGATTCCAACCTTTTTAAGCAGTTCCAGATCCAACACACACTGACCACAAACTATGTTGGGTGCCTGGGCAGTAACTCACAGCAATTGCCAAACTTAGGAGTGAGGAGATGACATTCCATCTGTAGGCTTGTCCACACAGTAAGAATAAGAGACTGATAATTGTAAGATTAATGGAGCAATTTTTGTTTCCTTCACGGCTGGGATGCTTCATAAAAAAAGAGCACAGTTTCAGTGATTCAAGGAATAGATTTGGGAATAGATCCAAGGAATAGATTCAAGGAATAGTGGAAAGGGCATTAACATATTTTAAATCAATTTTGACAAGTTAGAATTTCGATCCACATGTAACTATTAAAGTGAAGTACCATAGCAAAATGACCACCTCTACCTCTTAAGACCGAGCACTACGCCTTTTTAGACCACTTTCAGTGCAACCCTTCTTATTACCCTCACTTCATATGTCGGTTTTCATTCTTTCATCCTACAAAGACGTATAAAATAACAAATAAATAAATTTAAAGTTTCAGTTTCTCTTCTATTGGTTTTTTTTTTTTGGGGCCATTGCTTTTGAAAAAAGCAGAAGCACCTTAGTAAAATGGGAAAATAAGATCTTCCAATGTTCCTATTCTACGCTGAAAGATCTTTTCAAGAAATACTGCACAGTTTGATGTTAGGCAATTTGGGTTGTCTCATTGAATGGAGTTAACTGTTTAATTGGAGACAGAAATAAAAACAATACAAAAATAAGAGAGTGGAATAGTTTCTTTTTGTGAAAGAAGGTAACTCGAGGCTGCAGCAGATCTAACCTGCAAAACAAGCACACCGGTCTGACACCAGGAAAACCCATCTGGCCATATGTGGGGGTCACAAGGGCACAGCCTGAAGGAAACAGGAGAGGGAGCTCTCACCCAGCCTGTCGAGACAGGAAGGTGCTCCCAGGTACTGTGCTCCAGGCTAAAAAAACGACCCGTGAACCCCTGTAGGAGAGGGGTTCACTATTTCTATATATAATATAAATATTATTATGCACATGATATAAATATTATATATATATAATCCCTTCACTGTTTATATCTAAGAAGTCAAGCACTGGTTTTCTAGATTTAAAGTTTCATTATGGGCAGGTAACTACTGATGTCAACATTTAAGCTCTGTGGATCCTACCCCACAGAACGCAAAATTTTGTGGGGTTTTGGGGGCGTTTTTTGTTAGTGTTTTTTCAGGACTTCCTAACATTGATTCACTGGAGCTGAATTTGACCTCGGTGATGTTTGGTTTGTTCACATCTGAAATTCAAAGTCAAAATTACCAAAGAATGGGAGCTTACATGGATGAAACCCAAAGCAAATGTTTGCAGGAACCTCTGAGAAATGGAAGTACTGTGTTCACATAGTTCTAATTATAACACTGCATTCGTAGGATTCATATGAGCTAGGACCCGTGGAAGAGAAACATGAGGGGAAGCTGATTTAAAGGGAAGGCAAAATACCCCATGGAATTTGGATTGGAATCTTCTAATGTGAAGGAAATCTGCTGCAGAAAAGTAGAAACTACTTAAAAAAGAGCTGGAGAGACCACAATTGAAATTCATCCTGGTTATACTCTAAACACAGAAAAGGGCAACAAAGGCCAGTTTGGTTAAGAAAGGAAATAAAGTCCTATACACCGTATGCAAAAAGCCTAATAAAGGGTCTTTAAAATACAAATAACATGAGGAACTACATAAAAAAGTAGACAGAAGCTAGTTAAAGTGAATAATTAAGAGATGAAGGGGTTCTAATGAAAAGTAAACCATTAAGAATACTTTAGTTAATCATCAAAGCTTTTTGCATATGCCCATGGCAAAGAAAAGCGAATGCAGAACACCACCATTTTAATTTATAGAGGAAAAAGATGGTGGATTAGACCCACTCTTCATGTTGAAATGCTATTGCTCCTGATTTAAAGCAGAGTACAGCTTTCAATATTTTCCCTCACCAATCCATTTGTTTTCTGTTCATAATATGAGGGATTCCTTCCATCACATCATATCCATGTAGAAAAGAGACAGGCTGCCCACTCACTCAGGCACCACCAACAGTCAATGAGGTGGACACTAAAGCTAAGTAAGGTCTCCCACCATGGGCTGTGTGACAGTCCAGGTGACTAAAGCTGGGTGTGAGGACATGGCTCTGCATCTTCACAGGCACAGTTTTTATCTAGCTTTTGAGGAAATAATTAATGACTTGAAATCAATGAACCTTACTGGTTTACAGAAGCCATGGGCACCACTGCTTCAAAGTAGCAAATTGCAATTGCAAAAGTAATAGCAAATTTTGTCCCCCGATAAAAAAATATGTATATTTTCTGCCCATAAATGGCATCCTTCCATGTCAAACTGATGAATTTCATCTGTGAGTCATTTTTCATGGAATGGTAAAGTTACAAGGGGTGGAAGGCTCATTAAACTGCAGACATGTTTGAACAGCAGAGCTGGAGGGAGGCTGCTGGCTGGTGTCTTTGCAGTTGCACTGGTTAGTTCTGGAGCTCTCCCTTATTTTTATTTTCAACTATTCAGTGTTATGCCTTCCCACAATGCCACTTGCCTACATTTCAAAGATTAATATTTTTTCTTTCTCTAAGAGTACTAATCTTTGCACAGCAAATATCAACATGCAGTTCTTTCTTCTTATATTTCAGAAGCACATCAATGAATTACCTGAGATGTAACCTACATGATTTGCAAGGAGGTCCTTGCACTGAGGAGTAAAAAATTTCACAACACAGATCTAGGGCCATTTTTTAATTAAATTCCTATATTTCATTTTAGTGGGATAATTGAATGCTTTTTGAAAGCAAAATTGCAAATAGTTTGACTTGTGCTCCAATACAAAGTCCATTCTGCAGGACAGGCCTTCTGGTTTACAGCAATCAAAAAGGGTCTTTTTAACACTTGCAATGTAGCAACACTTGAGATTTTTCATATAGTCACAGCATGGTTTGGGTTCGAAGGGACTTTAAAGATCATCTCATTCCAACTCTTCTCCATTGGGAGGGGCACCTACCACTAGACCAGGCTGTTCAAAGCTCCATCCAGCCTGGCCTTGAACATTTCCAGGGATGGGGCATCCGTAACTTCTCTAGGCAACCTGTGCCTGAGCCTCATCACCTTTAGAAGAGAATGCATCCCTAGGTGGACCTGTGAAATCCTGGCTTTCAGTGAAATGGCATTTAGCAGGATGCCCACAGTTGGGGTGTGGCAGAGTTGTCTGCTCAGTGTGGGGAGGAGGCGTTTTCCCATCCACTATAGAAAATCGACCACATAGGATGCTCAAAATGTTGCTCAACATAACCATGGGCAATTTTTGTGAGGACTTATTTGTAAGAATTCTAGCCGAGTTCTTGCTGGTCCAGCTGAGAAGCTTCCTGAAGGCTCAGCAGTGTTCCTGGGTAGTGCTTTTATGAAATATAGAAATATTGAAACAATGGCTGAAATAGGTTAACACAAAAGCATCTTATTCTACATGAGTGTGTCCATATCAAATAGTAATAAATGTTGCTTAATAAGTACTTGCTATCAAGATCCTCTTACAAATTCATCTGAAGCAAAGAGAGAACAAAAGTGGTTTCACAAAAGCTCCCTCTCCTGAACTACTAAAACAAAATTATTTTCTTCCACTGAAACAAGAGGTTTGAGAGTTCCTACTGTATTTGGTCATTCCAGTCCTCAAAGTCTACAGGAAACTTTCCACTGACTTTCAGGTTTCTATCACAAAGCACAGAGAAGGGAAAGGTCTTAACTACACAGGCAATTCTTGTTCTAGAAGAATATAAGAAACTGAATTTTCTGTTAGAAAAACCCCAATTTAGAGCATTCACTCCTAAGTTACAAATCAGCTGATGATTTTCTCAAAAGTTGGATGCCATTCTAGTCAATAAATCAAATGAGATATAGCAGTGGTGTTTTCAGTCCTGTAGCTACGTATTCAAATGCACAGTTTGCATTAGAAAATCTAGTAAAAGATTCTTCAGGTAATTTTTTTTTTTACAGGAGACTTTTTTGGGGTTTTTTTTGAGTAGCCATTAATCAGAGCAATGGAGAGGAAAAAGAAACACCAGAAATGGAATATCACTTAACAAGCCTGCAATTAGCAGACTAACAAGTTTGTTATTTTTGTACTTTTTCCCACTGTATGACCTAATGGAATAGCAGCAAGCACTGAACACACCACAGCTCTAGCATGAGCATCGTGGTCTTTCATGATCTGTACAACTGTACTGGAAGTCCCTGTGAATTTAGGTGCTGCAGAACTAAAATGCACTTGATGTCTTGTCCCTCTCAATTTATCATGATTCATATGTCAAGAGCTCAAGTATTGATGAAGACAGCGTATGAGAAGTCATGTGCTTGGACATGTTCCAGTGTTTAAGCATAAGAGGAATTGTAAGGAATTTAGTCCTATCTTGATATTTGAAGAATAATGCAAATAATATCAAATTTCAGATCCCTCAGAAACACTTAACACAGAGCCAAACCAGAAAAATGTACAGGTGTCTTTTCCTGATCATTTCCAAAACCTTCCTGTCCCTCTATATTCCAAGTTTTTGCTCATTTGAGAAAAAAGGGGGAGGTAGAATGCTTTTTGATTAGCGAAACTAAGAAGTTGTGCAACAACGCAAGGGAAAGGTCAGAGTTCAGAGTCGACATGCTGGATTGCTTGTCTCCCTCAATCCAATTCACTAAATCAGCAGCACTGAATTGCTATGATGACAGGAAGAATTTGGAAGGGGAGGAAGGTTATGCTAGTATTGAAGACAAAAAATAAATCTATAAAATTATTGTCTTACTCCCTTTCCAAAGACAGAAGAATCTGTACATTAAAAGAATTGATAAGTTTTCTCCTCAATGAAAAAGGATGAATGTGTGCTTTAAGTGTCAACTATGAATACACATTGTTAAGCTTCATTTGATTCTAATCCAAAATCTGTGTTAGATAGGAAACCTTTCCCAGCAATAAAATGCTTCTTCCATAAAATGTCCATATTGACTCTTGCCCAGATTACCAAAAGTACTTATACACTTAGCTTGCATTTTAGATTAGAAGCTTAAAACCTCCTGGGACCCTGGACTCATTAAAAAAAGTCAGATCTGAAAAATAATTCTTACTGTGATATCAGATCATATCATGAGATTGGGGCATACTCCTATTGAGAAAAAAATACTATCTCACAGAGAAATTAGCAGAGCAATTTAAACACAAAAAGACTGAGACTAAATATCAGTCCTTCAATTATTTCAATTTTTAAAAGCCTCAGCAGCCATTAAGTGCCAAAATGCAGTAGTAATTGTATCTTGTCTAAATCCTTGAAAACATTAGGTATAATTTACAAAAGCTTTCTAATCTCACAGGTAAACTATACACTCTGGGCTCTTAACAGCAACATCCACTGGACCTAAAGGCAGACTCCTCACTCAGAAAGAGTTAAGTAAGGAAATGAGCTTTAGCAGAAATAAGTTTTCTCTGGAGCTTCAGAATTACTCATCCATGCACTGCTGGAACTTATCTCCATCCATGGATCTCAAGCTACAGCATGGTTTCCATACACCTGGTCCTACATGAGGAAGAGATGGAGGCAGCGGCATGGCTCACTGACCCTTCACTCAAAACTTCCAAATAGTTACCTGCTTCTCCAAAAAGGGCCTGGTGCAGGAGAAACTGCAGTGAAAGTGGTCTCATCCTTCTCCCAAAGGTGAGCCAACAGACAGCAAAGACTTCAAGGCCTCCCTTGGTGGAGTAGGGGCTGGTCAGGCATTGATCCTATAGAAACACTCCTTTAAGACTATACATCCTATAGTCAGAGGATGTACTGGTGTGAAAGGGGACAAACTGGGCTGGGGAACAGCATCAGAGAAGAGTCTCTGGCATAACAGCTGTATGAGTACTGAAACAGTTCCTGAGATTTAGGTATCTATGTCCACCTATTTCCTCAGGCTGGGCGGCCTGAAGGCTGATTTAAGTGACTTGAGATCTTTGAGAGAAGCACCTAACTCTGATTTCAGCAATGATAACTCCCTGGGTGTTTCTCCTTCGGGTGTTGAAGACGCTCAGCTCTCAGAAACCAGCTCCAGCACACAGCCAGACACCCTGGCTGTGATTTACCCCATTAATTTTAAACCCTTTAAAGTTATGTGCCTAGTCTAAACTAGCCCCTGATCTCCCTTCTGATGTCCATGTGAAGAGATAAATCTGTCCAGGGAGGAATTCACTCCATTCATCCTAGACAATTCTCTTAATTTATTTTCTAAGAAATGGCTTTTCAGGAGAGAGGCCCTGTCTGTTAGTACTCTTTCAGCTCCTGCAGATCTCAGAATACGACTACTGGAAATATATTCAGCTACTGAATGCACAAAGACACTTTTGAATCCCAAGTACAAAATTTTTTCCTCCCAATCAGCATCTTCTCAGAGTAGACCCATATCTGAGCACACCTTGCTTGTAAACCAGCAGATTGAACACTTTTTTTAACTGTTGTTTTTCTCATATTTCAAGAGCTAAATATATTTTTATGCTTTCTGTAAGTATCTATCAAGCTTTCACTGTCAATGAAAAATCATTCCTTGACAAGAAAACTATTTTTTTAAACAAATTGTTGTCTTTCCTTTTCTTCCACAACAGAGAAGATTTAAAAAGTTAGAGATGCTCATCTGCTCAAAGTTACCAAAAAAACCAAATGAACACATGCCAAGAAAGTGTTTGAGAAAAAAAAAAGCCAAATGCCAATTGAGACACAATCCAAGCAGCATTTTCAATACTGTAGTTGTCCTACAGAACAATCTTTTCTTATGTATGCGGCTGATATGCAATTCAATGTGTCATTTTTTTGGATATGATAGCAAGAAATTCCAGGAATCGTTCAGCCAAAGGTGACTGTAAGTACAAAATGATGTGTGGGTATAAAAACTGAAACCCCTCATTTTGTGAAGCACTTCACAGAAGACTTGAAAAATCCACCTTTCATTAGAGCCAAATTCCAACCTCAGATCCACACTCGGGGCTCTCATTGAAGGCTCTGGGAGCCAGAAGTACTTTGTCGAGGGCAGACTTCAACCGATTTTGGTATTTATTCTTACAGAACCACTCTACTGAAGCCTTGATTAGCCAAATGGAACAGAGACATGAAAGCAGTTTAGATTAACAGGGTTTGGATAAGTAGGAGAGGTTTTAGTGTTGTGTTATGTGCTTTAATAGATGTGACCTTAGGCCACAAATCAGCAAGGCTCCTGAGCACATGCATAACTTTAACCATATGAGTAGCTGAGTGAAGTCAGCAGAACTGTTTGAGCTCTTAAATGCAGGCCTATGTGGAAATGCAAGGGAAAATACTCCCCGATTTTGAATAAAAAGAGGACAGAGGCAAGTAAGGATAGTGTACTACTCTGGTTTATGTTTCTCTTAACACAAGCTTAGAGCAAGCACCCTGAGAGAGGGTCTGCTTATTTGTGAACACGTAATCCATTCATGCCAGCCAAGTGAATGGAGCTACACCAACCAGCTTTGGGTACAGATGAGAAAAATCTCAGACAGCAACAGTTCAAAATCCTGGCAAGAAGAGTTTAGGGAAGGAATCCCAGCAGGTCTGGAAGTCTGTGCTGAACTGCAAGAGAAAGCTAATACTCCTTCTCCTTAACTTCCAGATCAAAACAGTGAATCCACACTGACTTTTTTGTCCCAGTTTCCAAGGAAAATGAGGCTATTGGAGGACCTGTTTGTGTTCCAATCTCACTCCAAGAACTTTTTCACCAAGCTGTAGAGATGGCAACAAGCCATGAAATCCTGACAGTTTCACAACGATGTCAAATGCTGTGGTGATGGGACAATAAAGGAGTTAGGACAGCTTTGCAATTTAGTTGAAATTTGTACAGTCTTTTATACTAAAAACACCATACTTGTCTAGCCCATTACAAAACATTGAGGAACAGTAGCTATGTGCCAGCAAAGGCACACGATAACCCTATGAAATCTAAAACAGGGATACAACACAGAGCTACAACAAATTGAGCCTCCCCCCAAAACTAACTGGGACTTTCTCCCTCTATTGGTTAATAATAAAGTTTCCCGCTGAATGACCCAGATTATTCACTCTGATTGTCTAACAAGTTTCATAAGTAAAAGCAGAAGCTCTGTGTGCTGCTCCACAGCAGAGTGCAGAGAGGTTCACTCCTCCCCAAACCACACCATGGTTCTCTACCTGTACACAGCACTTGAAAGCTCATACGTGAGCCAGGAGAGTCTGTCACACTGGCATGAGGCTGGGGTTTACAGGAGGAATAATCTTGATCCAGGTTTTTCAACTTCATCTGATTAGTAAGAGGGAAAGAGTTGAAAGTGAAAAAAAAAAAGAAAAAAAAAATAGCTCCTTGTGGATGTTTCCATTTGCTAACAAAGTAGGTATGTGCAAACCAGCACATCTGAAGTTTGGAGAGGTGGATTTTTTATTTCTGTTGTATTCTTCTAGTCATGCCAATGCTTTATTAGCAATTGTTTTAATAAAGGCTTCGGGAAAAAATAAAAAAGACGACTCCAATATCACTCTATTTTAGAAGAACAAACATCTGGCTTATGGGTCACATGCATCAAGCTTGGTTCAGCTGCATGACAGCAGGATGGTCAATCTGCCTTTTCAATCTTAACTCCCACTGTGGGGCTGTTACTTAAAAGGAACTGGGAGGAAAGGCTGTTGCTTTATGAAGGGAAATAATACTGTATGTTTTAACAAATATGGGGGGACAACAGATAAAAAGGAAGTCCTTTTGTTAAATACCCATGAGTTGAGCCCCTATATCCCTATATAAGGACCTTTCCTTGAAGCAAAGTCATGTCAAGGGAATTGAGAGCACTGCAGTGAAAGCAAGTCAGTTGGGAGATGTGACAAATTTGTGTTGGTAACAACAGAACCATAACAGAGAGAGGCAATGCATGCCCTGTCTGTGTGCAGGCTGAATCCCTCATGTCTTCGGCAAAAACTCAGTAGGAAAACACGCAAAAACTCAGTAGGAAAGCTTCTTGCCTGAGCTAAGATGAAAATTGTAAAATAGCTGGTGCAAATAAAAGCACCTGGGGCTTGAATGAAGAGATAACGAACTAAAAAGGCATTAATGTGATGATAGCAGAGATGAAGAGGAAAAGCAGATGGAGGTAAGTATAGGTAACATAAGCACCCCAAAAAACAGTGGTACTCAAACACTGAACTATTTTATCCCTGCACTGCTCTCATTTCATGCCATCATTCTGCCACTAAGCTGAAACATCTGGATAATCTGTCATAGGTGAGCTGTAAGCCTGTTGCATGTCTGCAGCCCTGTGTCATGTGCTGGGGGATAAAACAACCACGTCCACCTGTTTGTGACCTGGGGTGGGTTGGGGCTATTTATGTCACTGATTTTGTCCCATGTTTTGGGGAGAGTGGTAATGAAAGAAGCAAGAATGATGCCCCCCAGAAGTCCTCCCAGGGTGCTGCAAAAGCAGTACTCTGGGGGAAAGCAGGGAGGATTGGAGGCATGAAAACAACACTAACCCAAAAGCCATTTGTGTGAAAGGCTGGAAAAGCAGCTCATGATTATTGTCAAAGAAATTTTTGTGATTATCTAAGAACAAAGGGTTTCAATTTCTTCATTTTATGTATCAGACAGTACTTTGTGATGGAGAACATTGGTTGGGAAAGGCACATACACTGATTTTTTTTCTCCCTGGGTTTCTAAATTGGGATCTTGAGCAGTAATATTTGCAAATCTTATAGGTAACCTGATTCTTTTATCCAACTTTCTTTTGCTGCTGACAACACTTCACAGAAGAGCCACATATAAATGCAGGAAATTGACCACATAGACTGCAAACTGAAGAGCTCCTAATTAGATCTTGGTATAGCCCCACAGAAAATCAGTCAATTAATGGTCCATATAATTCCATGACTATCTAAAAGGGAAAGTCTGTTAGCTCAAGCATTTATTTTTCAGTTAGGAAAAAATACAGCATATGTATATATACACACATATAATGGCTGGGGCACCCCTCCTATGAAGACAGGGCAAGAGTTTGGGCTGTTCAGCCTGGAGAAGAGAAGGCTCCGGGGAGACCTTAGAGAGTCTTTCAGTATCCAAAGTGACTGCAAGGGAGCTGGAGAGGGGCGTTTTACAGTGGCACTTAATGGGAAAGGGGAATGGTTTCAAACTGAAAGACGGCAGGTTTAGATTGGACATTAGGAAGAAATTCTTTATTTTGAGGGTGGTGAGGCACTGGAACAGCTTGCCCAGAGAAGCTGTGACTGCCCCATCCCTGGAAGTGTTCAAGGACAAATGATCTTTGAGGTCCCTTCCAACCAAAACCATTCTATAATTCTATGATTTTTATATTCAGATATATATACATATACACACATATATACAAATAGAGAGAGAGAAATATAGATATAATTTAAACTGGGTTTAGGAAACTGAAGGGTTAATGAATAGACTAGTATATCAGCAAATATGTCAGTTTCAATGATGTTTTATGATACTTCCACAACATGCAAGGTTCCAGACCTTCAGGCTACACCTGTAACATTTTATACTTTAAATGTACCCTGGACTGCGTTCTAGCTCAGGAGCCAACTGGCAAGGGCTGTTCAACATCCATGCTATCCAAATCTTCTGCCCTCCCCATCAGGATGGCTACAAGCAAACTGTCTGCCTGGAATAATCCTGTCCTAAATCCCAGCAGTCCTGGGCATTGCTCAGTATACTGCTGGTAGGCATGGGCTGAAAGCCTGTCCCAGACTGCTCTGAGGAACACAATAAATGATGAAGTTTCTGTGTTCAGGGAATGTTCCTGGCACGGTTTGTTTCACTAGTATAGACATATCCAAGGAAAGCCCAAATTCAAGACCTTACGTACCCGGATATAGCAGTTTCTAAGAAATGAAATATCATAAGAATCCTGAATTTCACACTGAAAATTGTGCAGTTTCCCTGGGGCTTTTATGATCTTCGGAAGGAAAACTGGTTGCACTTTAATGGCAAATCATCTGCAAGCATTTCTGAGGCCCTCAGGATCAAAGCACACCAATTTTTAGCTAGCACCATGCTTCATGGACATAGCACTGCACATCACTGACCTGTGAGAGTGCCATATGTGTAGCCAAACCACAGTTCTTAAATTGGCCATCAATTTCCAGCATGAATGTACAGCTGATTTCTTCAGTTCTCTCTGAAGGAAGTGCCATCAATTTCATTTTATGGGAGAAGAAACTAAAGAACACACAAAACTTTGTGTGCAGAAATTTGGGGACTTTGACTCAAACCCCAGTTCCAGCT
Source organism: Oreocharis arfaki (assembly GCA_013398015.1). Lineage (NCBI taxonomy): Eukaryota > Metazoa > Chordata > Aves > Passeriformes > Paramythiidae > Oreocharis > Oreocharis arfaki. The sequence goes on along the minus strand of VZRR01010711.1, from coordinate 160,067 downwards.
GAGTCTCCAAAATAACCCTGTTACCTTCAAAAGTGTAATCCATGTCACACACCTAGAGCATGTCAAACCTGGAAGCAGAAATGATAAGTCTCAAGTCAGAGCCTTAACCATAGGGCAAACTTCCTGCTGTCTTAGTCTCTCAGAGAGTCTTAAAAAGAAGGCAAGTATCACAAGGGTTTTGCAAGCTAATGCTAAAACACCAATATTTCCAGTGTTTGGTACAACTGGAGCAATGGCCCAGAACTGGTTTCAGTTCCTGTCAACTACCATGAAAATAATGGCACTGTAGAAACCAAGTCCTGCACACCCAGTGTGAAAGTTGGACTCCACATGAAGGATCTTTTCCAAATGAAGCCCTGTTCTGCCACCTCTCATCCATCTCACCCAAGAACACACAAGTACTATTTGTTATCCTCCTTTTCAGCCTGCACAACTATGTTTTTTCTGGCTTCTATCCACAAAGGGAAAAATATAACAAAGGGAAAAATATAACAAAGGAAAAGTCAAGGATGGATTATAGCTCAGAAAGAGATTTAATGACAAGCACATTGTATTCTCTCTTTTATTTTTAAATTTCATTTTACCAGTTTCATTACAGCATTCTGCTAGGTGACATGTTGGACTTTGTTTGGTACAAATAGCCAAAATCTGTGATGTGCTTCTGCAGTGCTGTACTGCTCCAATACCTCTCAGCGATTTCCCCTCCCTACCCTCCCTTATTGATTCAAGCTGATCTTCAAAAGAAATGTCCAAACTTTATAAAAGAGTTTGTGCTTTTTGTTAAAAGCTGGTTTTAAAATCCATTTTCTCTTCTTTTCTCACATGCCAAATGCACTTGGACATGTGAATATAGTAGTGGGTCACATTAGTTTACAGGGAAGGTAAAGAAATGAGATGTTGCTGATTTTCTAGGAAAGGTTAGTACATCCTGCCCAGAAGGCTGGTTTTTTTTCATGGAAACTAGGATTATAGACTATTCTTGTGCATCTCCTTACATCATTTGAACATTAAAGTGAGATATCTAAATTGTAGCCTATTTTTCATCTATAACCAACAGATCAGACAGACATGCTCGTTGCCTGTATAGGAAGCTGAGGAGTAAGAACCCCTGGGCAAGTTGGTCTCGTGCCTAAAGTTAGATGGAATGAATCCAAGCTGAAGGTCTTCATCTTGCATGTTGTATTATTTTAATATGATTAAAGCATCTAAGAAATAGGAGATTTATTTTTTTTTCCTGACAATAGAAAAAAAAAATACTGGGAAGAAAAAAATGTGATCTTTTGAGATATAAGCAAGGGGACATGGAAGAAAAGCTCATAAGATCCTGGTGAGACCATCACAAGAGCATTGATAAAGAGGCAATTTTTTTTTTTTTTTTAAATAAGGTGGGGAAAGTAATTCTAAGAACATTTAAGGGTTTGGAAAGTCCATATCTACTAAAAGAATAAACTTCACCAGTGAGCTATGCTACTCAGTTACAATGGGATATAGTACTTACAATCTTTCAGTAATAGATTTCTAGCATTGTCACCAACACAAATGGAGGTTCTGGACTTTAAAAAACTCCTCTGGTTGTAACCAGGTATATGCAGACTAAGGGAGGTGCCAGTATGCAATAGGATACCTTTGACTGATCTTAATAGAGAAAACCACTCACCATGGTACATCTGGGCTGGACATCTACCTGAGACAGATTCTCCAGGTCAGCTGGAGATTTCTGCACTTAGTGATGGGACCACCCTGGGGGATTTTATGGCCTAATTAATTCTGGTCAGACTACAGTTTCCTTATGGCTATAATTTACATAAATGTGTGAAAATCCACGTTCGGCTCTCTCAAGCTTTTCTCCCACTGATATCAAGAGGAAAGAAAGATGGAAGTAGTACTGAGGCAATGCAGATGAAGCCACAGAGAGATATAACTGAAAACACTAAGCACAAAGAATTTTCTTTTCTTATCAATTTTCATGAAGCACTACTTAATCCACCCATCTCTTTTATAAACCACAGTGAATTGATTAACAGTGAGGTTTGGATCCTTAGGACAGAGCTATCATACAATGTCTCAATTTATAGTAAACTGCTTTAGAGGATCAACTAATTAAAACTACACTGTAGCATAATGGGAGGTTAGGTAGGAGGTTAGTGTCTTTCACACAGGAAATAAAAATTGGACAGGGGACACCTGTGAAGATACTGGTCAAAGCATGAGTCAAGGAAAGTGAGTTATGCATGTATGAAATTAGGTTCAGACAACCATTCTCATTACCAGATATTGCCATTGGTAATCTCATCTTTCTTGCCCACACATACACTTTCTTTCCCATAATACGCCCACTCCTGTATTATTTCCTCCTTTCGAGAAGTATTGTGGGAGAAGTATTCCTTCAAATTGTCACTTTAGTGAAGGATTCCTTCAGATCCTGGGTAACAGGCAGCATGGGTTCACTAAGGGCAAATCATGCCTGACAAATTTGGTGGCCTTCTATGATGGGGATGGAGTATTGGTGGATAAAGGAAGAGAAACAAAGGTCATCTACCTCAATTTGCACGAAGCATTTGGCACTGCTACACACAATACCCTTATCTCTGAATCAGGAAGACATGGATTTGCCAGGTGGACTCTGCTGAGAAGGAATTGGCTGGATGATTGCAGCCAAAAAGTTGCAGTAACAGCTCAGTGCTCAAGTGGCTATCAGTGGTGAGTGTTGTTCCTCAAGGGTCGGTGTCGGGACTGCCTCTGTTTAAAGTCGTTGTTGGCGACGTGGACAATGGGATTGACTTCACCCTCAACAAGGTTGTTGATGACACTGAACTGTGTGCTGCAGTCAACACACTGGAGGGAAGGGATGCCATCCAGAGGGATCTTCCCAGGCTTGAGAAGACCATAAGAACTTCATGAATTTGAGCCAGACCAGATGAAAGGTACTGGACACAGAAAGCCAACGATATCCTGGGCTGCATCAAAAACAACATGGCCAGCAGGTCAAAGGAGATGATTTCCCCCTTCTACTCCATTCTTATGAGATTCCACCTGGAGTGCTGCATCCATGTCTGGGACCCACAACCCAAGAAGGATGTGGACTTGTTGGAGTAAGTCCAGAGGAGGCCACAAAGATGGTCAGAGGGACAGGGCATCTCTCCTGTGAAGACAGGCTGAGAGTTTGGGCTGTTCAGCCTGGAGAAGAGAAGGCTCTGGGGACACCTTATTGCACCTTCCAGTACCTAAAGGGGCTACAAGAGAGCTGGAGAGAGAGCTGCAAGAGAGGAGCCTTTTTACAAGGGCATGGAGGGATAGGACAAGGGGAAAGGCTTTAAACTGACAGGTTTAGATTAGGAAGAAATTCTTTGCTGTGAGGGTGGTGAGGCACTGGCACAGGTTGCCCAGAGAAGCTGTGGCTGCCCCATCCCTGAGAGCGTTCAAGGCCAGCTGGGATGGGGTTCTGAGCAACCTGGGTGGTATCTCTGCCCGTGGAAAGGGGTTAGAACTAGACAATCTGTAAAGTCCCTTCCAGCCCAGCCCATTCTATGAGTCAGTGATCCCCTTGGAAAATACTGATCAATGTTTAAGCTCTTATAGAAGCTGGCAGAGGTGGTTGCATGAAAGCTTTAGTGATGTATATATCACTATACAGCAAGGAAGTACGGAGTGACCACAAGCTATGGCAAACCTAGACTGGACCTGTAAAAAACTTCAGAGCACACGACGAGGCACCTTCACACTGAGTTATTACTCATTGGCTGTTAAATTGTCTTGCTTCACTTCACTTATCAGTATATTCATTTGTTGGAGTTTGTATATATCAAGACCACCTGGTTCACAGGGATAAACAACCTTTTAACTCAGTGCATAAATCTAACAAAGCAATTTTAACTTTACATTTAGCTTAAGTTTGTTGATACTTCAAAATCAGTAGTGAGTGTGGAATGAGAAAAAATGACCTGTATTTGTCTTTTTATTCCAGTAAACCTATTAAAGAAAGAAAATAGCAGTTCCACAGGAATTTTCCAGACATCTACATATATCATTTTAATTTATTAATTCATAAAAGGGCAATTTAGACCCTGCTCTTACGGCATTGCAATTAGATCTATGAAAAATAAAATTAGAACAATGATAAAATTCAACACAAGTGATGAATTAAACAGGAAATTTGAGATCAAAAGCACCTTTAGTCTCTCTACCCTTGGACATCCTTTTCTTCTGAAGGGTTTTTTCTAAATGAGATCAGGCTATGTCCTTGACATTCTCTTCCCAATTAAAGAACCCACGATGGTGAAAAACTGCTATGAGAACAGCTTCTTTTATTAGAATAATTCATCAGTTCAGCATGGCAGAATTTTCACCTCATAACATCACGTAACCCTTAAAGGCTTTGGTGCTTAATATAAGGCAGTTGTGCCAATGTATTCCTGGAAATTGCAAAGATCAGTAAGAGAGATTTGAAGAGCAGGTTTGAAGCTGGTTAAAGCTACGAAAAAAGTAGAACAATCAAAACCCTAAGTGAGTGGATTACGTTATATTTCTCAGCCAATTTTTGTATCTCTCTAAAACTGTATCGCAACAAAGATTAATCATGAATAAAAAGATATGTGAAGGCATGGAACAGAAGATGAAGGACAGACTGAAATGCATGTGGATGTTTCTGAATCTGGTTACTAGAGACAAAACTCATCTATTTGATTATCAAATAAATAATTTACGGCTAAGGGAGGCTTTGTGAGCTGATCTATTTAGATTTCACACACTCACAAGAAAAAAAAGAAACAGAGCCACAGTGAGGATTAGGATTACTATTTATAACAGAGAAACTGGAGACTTCAGTAATTTTTATGTGGGCACTTGATTATAACTGGGGGGGTGAGGGGGAGAAATGAGAGTTGTCAGTCTTATTCCTCCACTGAGCATCCTCAAGGATAAGTCTTGAGACAAGTTTTATTTCCAAGAGTCATGAATCACCTGAAAGCAGCTCTTGGAGCTGCAGGTGACAGGACTAGGGATTTTACTGATACAGACTTTCCTAACAGGTGATTCTGAGGAGTAGCAGAAAAAGAATGAAAGTTAGAAGGAACAAGCTTTAGTCACCCACCCACGAGGGTGAAATTCTCGGTTAACTCAGGTTAACTGTCTTACTTGTTCAGAATCAGCTTGTGAGGCTGCAGCTTCTCTTCATTCACTTTACAAAAACATCATATACCCTAGATTGTTTTCTAGCCCCTAGAAACAACTTAAAGCCATCAGTATCATTACCACTGTTACAGTTGTGTAACTAAATCACTTGCTCAAGGTTGTCGGCCCAGTGGTTGGAAATGATTAAGACAGAAAAGAGCTGGATGAATTTTTCAATGGCAATATTCAAGACTTAGAATGTAGAGGGAAAGGAGGGAGAGGTACTTCATGCAAGGATGCAGAAATATAAACATCATTGTCAAAAGCAGCATCAAGACAACGTCTGCTGTACTGTTTACAGTCCCACTGACCCAAAATCTGTTTTAAGTCTTGACAGGTAATCTGTGACAGGAGAATAGAGGAAAGAAGAGTCATTAGGACATTAAGAGGAAAAGAAGAACTTTTCTTATGAAAGTAATTAAAATACTTAATTTGTTTAGTCTAGCAAATAAAGTTAGAATGGTCTGCTTCATAAATATATCAAAAGAGTAAACACAGAGAGGAACCAGCACTATTTAACTGGAAAGTCAGGGTTAGCACAAGAAATAATTAGTGGCAAATAACATTACATTTGGCAAGTAGAAGTTTTGTAACTGGGCTGCAGATCTGCAACAGTCTTACAGTAGCAAGAAACCCAGCTAATTTCAGGTTGAACATTGATGCACTCAAGAAAGGTTGGATAGACTATTAGGGGACGAGGCACTAGCAGCCAGCAGTTCCTTCCAAGCCTATTTCTTTAGTTTTCCGCTAACTAAAAGAGAATTGGTTTCTCTAGAACTCTTTAAGCATGACAGCAAAGCAATGGGTAAAGAAAAAACAGCTGATATTACTTATTTGGAGGAGTGACCTTTGCAAAAGACTTACATGTAAACTTAGTACTTAATAGCAAATGCTTAATAGTAGGATGTACTAAAATTCTGGTTTTCAGAATATAATTCCCCATTTGTGTTCTTTGTCTTTTATACCTGAAGTATCTGGCACAGAACCTGTTGAGAAACAGGAGACCAGACTAGGTAGGCCACAACATTCATAGCACTTTGCCTATATAGCAAGTCCTACATTCTTGTTTCCAAAGGTTATACAGCTGAAATGTATTATCTTAGTCTTGGATTCTTTACTCTTTCTGTTGTGATTTTCTGTGACATAAACCATAGCAAAAGAGCCTACATGATTTCAACACTAGGAGATTGCAAAGTAAACCATTTCTACATACCATGTCTGGCAACACTTTAAAATAATAGCCCAGTTAATTAATGATGAACTACAGTGAATATTCTTATACAAGTACATATGACATTCTTATTAGTGCCAAATGAGTTCATCATGATTAATGTTATTACAGTACATACCAACAAAATTCATAAAAGCCATTACACTGGATGGTTACCCAGCACCAAAAAGTGCTCCCCTCCAGCGAGCAGCCCACACTCAATAAGGAAGATGAACAAAGTTCTATTCTGAGATCCATGGAGTTGTATTATCAGCTCAGTATGAAATACAGGCCTTTAAAGGAGATCTTCAGAGGAACCTCCATCTTTCGAAAGTCAGACATAGTAGGGCATGGTGGCCAATGGGCTTAAAATACAGGCAACTAATGTCGGGTTCCACAGGGCTTGACTTACCACCAGTGCAGGTAAAGGCTGTGGAGCTGCATGTGCTCATCCTCTTTAGACAGCAATCTTTTTATCTTGATGTAAAACATTAACTATGCCTGACTGAGAGCATGCTTAGGGCCTGTGGGAAGAGGAGTGCTGGGTCCCAGTGCCCTTTCTTTCCATCAGCAGCACAGCAGGGATAGGGAACATTGCCTCCCTAGGACGTGTGAGGATGATGCTTAGTGCCCAGATTTCCCCACTCAAGATGAGCGCCAGAGGCACCATTTACACCAGAAAACTAACAAGGCCAGCAGACTGGCAAACATCACTTCATCCTGCTAACCACTGGCAGCACTTTCTGGCAGACTTTCGGCCTGTGTCAGCTAAAATTCACTTTGACACCAGGCCAGCATGGTCTAGGGATCAGCCTAGCCAAGCACTATTCTTCACTGGCAATTTGGATGTAGCCACTTTGTTTTGGGGGAAAGTCAGCAAGTTGAAGTGCATGCACACAAGCTGAACTCAGTGCCAGAGAATGTACCATGATTCATTTCTCCAGCTCCTGTAGATACAGCCAGAAAGGCTGTGCCTCCTCAGACCCAAGCCAACCCGGACTCTCCAAAGCTGCAGAGAACACTTTTGGCTTTCCTGCTATCCCAGCTCATGGTAGAAATTGAAAAACAACCTCTTCTGGAAGTGGAAATATGGTCAGCACCAATCCTGATATGGAGGAGCAGGAGGCAACTGAAGGAAGAGCTAAAGTTGCAGGACATTGGAAATGGTTGACCAGCAAAAGTGCAAATTTGCAGTAATAATACCTGCAGGGTATATTCTTCTGGCTTATATAGAAAATTTTCTATTTAACTGCAAGATTCTGACCTCTCAGGCATTTCACATGCTTGGATAGCTGAGATATGCTCTGCTGGGCTCCACAGTCACGGATAAAAGATTGATGTATGCAAGCTTTTAACACTAAAACTGAATCCATCATATTTAAATGATACTAGAGATCAATGGTTAACTTCCTTTGAAACCCAAAAGGAAGGACTGATTTTCTATCTCAGTATTTCTCAGGGTCAGAAAATTGATTTTTCAACTGTTCCAAAGTCATCATTAAAAGTATTCTGAAAATGAAGATGGAGGAGTTTGGAAATAAGGGTATTTATTTTGAAATATCTAGAATTTAAGAGAAGACTGATGTTAAATCTGGGACACTTTAACTAGAAATATTGCCAGTAATAGTAATTTTCCCTATTATTTATACTGACGTGTAATTAAAATAATTATGAGGGGAGTTTTCTCACTAAAATAGGCAGAATAAAAGAGAAAACCAATTAAGAGTATCTTTCTGGGTAAAGAGTCTCAAAAATGTTAAGATATATTTAATTTAGAAGATAAATGAAACCTTCAAAAACAAATCCATTCTTTCTGAAACACCTGCCATTCACACCCTAAAATCACTTGTCCAATTTCATTTCTTCTGTTTTACCATAACTTCTGGTCTTGTGCAGAATGCCCTATATGGTCAAATATTTAAACAATAGTTTAGCTTTACGCTTGTGAGTAGTTCCAGTGACATCTGTAGCTCTAATCATGCTGATCATGAGCACATGCTTAAGTACATGAGTTCTGGTAAACTTTCTCAATTTTGTCTGCAGTTCCTCTGTTTTCAGGCTGAATTAAACCTTTCATTTCTCCATGCCCTGCACAATTTTCTTGCAGACCCAGTTACAATATCAAGGGTTAAACTCGTAAGAAATAATTTACCTGTTACCTTTCAGATAACCTGCCAGGAACTGTCAACAAAGACTCTTTAAATCCTCAAAACCTCAAATGCAGTGTTCTTTACATCACAGATCTCATATCACCCATTTCAGGACCTCCTACATCAGGACCTATTGAAAACACCCAATGCCCTCTTTAACATCCTGTTAATCTGCAATGGTGTAGCACCATAAAATGTGGTGTCTTGGGTCAGGAAAACCAATATAACTTAGTGCTTTATATGTCAAAACCAACCATTGACTAGCAACCAGAAATTAATCCACAGGCCACGGGGTTGGCCATGTATATTCCCGTGAGGTATTTAAGGGAACACAGATGTGAATGCAAAATCTTGCCACACTTGCTGTTGGAGGAGGTAGATGTGCAAGAAAAAGGGTGACTGCTGCTGAATCCGTCCTAAATTCTCATCTTGACTCAGTCAGTGTTTCATTCTAGCCCATATGTGGCTCAGTGTTCTCAAGGGCAAAGCGTGGATGATACTTTTCCATTTAAGTAAAATGTTGTCATAGAATGGATGATTAGGCAAATGTGTTATACAGCAAGAGGGAAGTCACAGAATTTCTCCAGACTGAAATAATAAAAACTAAGCAAACTCAAAGGAAGGGCATGCATTGTCACAATCAGCTCTGGATCAGGCTGTGAATAGTTGAGTGTCTGGTGACACAGCCTATTAGGAAACTTGCCCCAGATTTCCCATTTTTAATTCCCTGTTCAGTGGTTCTCAACCCTAGATTAACAGTTTTGATTGCTTCTTCTATGTAATTGTTGTCCATCACAAACTTACTTTAATTTTCAACTAATATGGTAGCAATTCTGAAAAATGAAAATAAAGGCAAAAGTATCTGAAATCTCTGTTTCAATGAAGCAAAGATTTCTTCTTTCCATTTAAGAAGCTTGATGTCCAGCAAAAAAGAGAGTTCTGTATATTAGGTGTGTGATTTTGCCCTGTTGAAGAAAAAGATTGTCAAAAATAAGATTCAGAAAATAGTCCGCATTTCCAATTTAATTAGCAAAAATCAGCCTCATTTTTAATAAAACCATCTTGAAAATCTCCATCCTCCATGACCATTTTAGTCTTCTCATAGCTCCTGGATAAAAAAGTAGGGTCAGAATGACCTTTTTTTCTCAGCACTATTACCATTCTTAGGTTTGTTTTTTTTTTTACATGCTGCAACACATTTTGGCCTAAGACAGCTGTAGGAGGCAAGCCATGTATCCAAAGCTTTCTCCAGGAACTTGCTGTTAGTCTAGTCTTCATTTTTTGAGTGTCCAAACGATTTTCAGATCTGCTGGTGACTCACAACTGTCAATAAAGACAACAAGATCTGTATTTTGAACATAAGCTGTCATATACATGGCCGAATTTTGCAATTAATCAGACTCACGGTGTCTCAAATTTGGCATTTAAATTTTGGCATACAATGTTTTACCTCAGTGCCTCAAAGCTTTTGTGATAGTGCAGGAAGGGGTATGGGGAAGTTGATAAATTCTCATGAATTCTGGACATACAAAGCCCCACATTTTGAAGTCATGCACAGGACAGAAAATACTATGGGGAAATTAAAAATTCTGACTTCATAGTTCAAGTAGATACTTAGCCATATGATAAGTAATAATTGTTCCCTAATTCAGTAACATCCACTCCCTCCCTTAAAAGTGGCAAAGATCCCACTGAAGCAAAGCATATTGGACCATGCAATTAGTGACAGCATCATATGCACATGAGATTTTAATTCACATTGCATGGGAGAGCAATTTCCAAGCACTTGAGTATTTGACATTACAACCTGAATAATATCTTTTTAATGTATCTTTGGGCAGTTAATTTGCATTTAAAGACTCTGGAGCATTTGGAAAAATGATGGATTGACACATTGGTCAAGTTTTCCTTTGATGAATGAAATTTTATTTTCTAGTACATACATATTTAGTACTATGCTAACATTTTTCCATACTTGCACCTTCATGTCAAGCCACTTTTAAATTTATTTCCAGAGGAAAGCAGCCCAAAGTTCAACCAGACCAAGCTTTATAAAAAAAATTGTGGAAAGAAGAAATTAATTCTGACACATCCGATCAGCAATTTGTAACATCATTCATCTCAAACTCCCCAGACAACTGAAACCAACAAAAGATGATAATTTTTGAGTACAGTCTTCAACTGGAAATAATTTTCTTTCTTCCCTAGCTCCTCTACTCCCCACCCCCAAAATATAAAGCATTTTACACAGTAACATCTTTAATCTTTTCTTTTGTCTCCCTAGCACATAACACAGATGGGCTGTGATAGGAAAACCTGGCCACAGTCCACTTCTCTCCTAAAGAATGAGAAACAAAAAATGATTGAAAATAACCCAACCTGCTCAGTGAGCTAGTTTCAAAACAAAAGAATACAAAATACTATCCTTTCTATTTTCTGTCTGGTTTTGTTTGTATGTTATTTTTACTTTTGCTATTCACATTATGATAATTTAGGGCCCTGGAACAGACCAGAATGGCTTCAGGCTAGTCACCATGGGACAGAGGCTGCTGTCCCCTTAAAGAAATGTGATATACTCTGGTCAGGCCAAAGGCATCTTGTAATCACAGTCACATTATGGAAATGGAGCAGGGTGCAGAACAGAGCAGTGGAGGAAGAGGAGAGGGTGAGGAAAGGCAAAGCAGGGGAAAGGTACCTAGTGTTTTTTCCCTCGAGATTAAATAGATGGAGGGTAGCAAACTGGACACAGCTACATACAGCTGAAGTCTGAAATCAAGAATCATGGTGCCTTCGCAATATGTTGTAAAGAAGGATATGTGATGAAATTATGACTAAAAACAAGTACATCGATCATTTGGCAACAATAAGTAAAATTTCATAAAGGGAGCAGTCCCTGATGAATATAACAAAGTATATCGGGTTTATCTACACTTATATTTATCTGCACTCTAATAAAGGGCTCTTTCTATACTGCATTATCCCTTTCCTCTTGACAGATAGCAGAGTGATTAAGATTCCTTGGCAGATCTTAGAGAAGTTCTGGTGTCAATAAAGTCTCAATAAATTGAGTTGAGTTCAGATGATAAATGTCTCATTCTTTTGTATCCCAGTTCCATTATCAATCAGACAGTTTGGCAAATAACTCATTTCAGGTTAAAACACCAACCTCCCCAGCTCCCCTCACCTCAAAACAGAGTACATGGTAATATGAGTGAACTTACCCAAAAACAGAGGATACCTGGTTACTGCACACAACCTCAAAGCTTTAACACGGCTTACGTAGCACAGGCCAGTTGTACAAACAAGAGAGTAAGATTTAAAACATATTCTATTTTGAATACCACAGTTTCCTTAAGGGCAGTTTAATGCAGCATATTTTTCAGATTTCCTGTGTGCTGCATGCCACTGTGATGTAATCTAGCAAGATGCTCCAAACTGTGACAGACATTTTCAAATGCAAAAAATATGTTTCCAAAAAAACAAGGTTACTATCACATCAGACTTCAACAACAAAGGAAAGCTGGGCTGACAGGTCTGAACTATATTTTGTGATATCTCAAATCTCTAAGGGCATGTAGCCCTGGTAATATGTGCAATACAAGAACTTAAATGTACTCCAACAGAGTCAAATGAACATTCTGAAGAGATCATACTTGCTGTGTTTAAGAACAGTGGTCACTGTCTGAAGGAACAACTTCTAAAAGGCCATGTAGCACTAGGAATACATTTAAAATTTAAGCAATAGTCCATACAGCCTTAGCAAGGCTTACCAAGTGCACTACTTCGGAGCACTCCAAGGAATGCCAAGTCTATCATTGTTTTGTACAGAGGAGGTTCAAGAAATGAACAGCTTGAGACAGTGGAAAGTCTAAAGTAATAATCTGCTCTCCTTGTCTTCAAGACTGAAAAATAATGGACTTTAACTGCATTGAGGAAGACTCTCATTAGATATTATAGAAAATTACCTAATGGTAAAGATAATGAAGCACTGGAATCGATTTCCTAAGGAACCTATAGGATCCCTGGAGGATTTCAAGAGCAGGTTAGGTAAGCATCTGGCAGGAACGACACGAGTTTATTTGATTCTGCCTTGAGCCACAATACAAAATTATCCTTGGAGGTCTGTCTCTCATACCTTTATTTTCTACGGATCTGTATTTTTGACAGCTGGAATGGAAGTACCAGGTTTCAAATAAAATTTCTCTTTAGGAAAAACCTGGATTTAGGTCTTTGATTTAGCCATAAAGTCTTCTTTTCAGTTTTGATTGCCCCTTCACATGGCATGGCTAGTTGAAGGGGAAACTTGACTATGATAAATAAAAATATATGTGGTAAAGAAAACCAACAGGTCTTAAAGGACTACTTGAACATGATAATTTCATAAGAGTCAACGGTAGGATGCAAGACAGATATTTTCAAAGCAGAAGTGCATCTTACTAACAGTAAGAATCATTGGTCAGTGAAGTTATCTCCCAAGGAAAACGATGGAATACACTCTCTTGAAGACATGGATTCAAAACTGGCGATCTTTCTAGAAGATAAATTTTAGTCTTATAAATTACTGGACTCAATATAGAAATAATAAGTTAAATTACTATGGCTGCATTGTACAAAAAATCAGCTTTTTATTACGTAAACATTTATTTTCATCTTTGTCTCCTAGTACTTTATTCCTGTTTGAAATTATTCATATTCTATAATGAAGTCATCTCTCTCTTACACAATAGAACAAAATTGTTCTGATCTACTTTTTTTTTCTTTCCTAAAATAGCTATCTTTCCCATCTAAGATATTCAGAATGTTCGCCAGTAAAATTCTGAGAACACCAAAATTTTCACAATTCTTTGGACTTTTGGGTTCTCGGATGGGAAGAATATACCATTTTCTGTTTTTATAACTGCCTGTTACCAGAATTAGCTTGCATTTCTGAAAAAAATGAACCATTTTAAAGTATAAAAATGGCCTTTATGGTTTCAAAAATGTTAGTATGAATTATATCAACATTTTCAAAAGCTAAATAAAAAAAAAAACAGTCAAGTGAAAACAAAAATTAACAGAATTTTGATTCCACAAAGCAGCTTCTTGCAATAAAAAAATCTATTGTTAAATGTTCCCATCCCACTTTAGATTTTTTGTTAATAAAACCCCTCTGCTCTTTTACTTTAATTTTGTCACCAAAATTTTTCTTTTTCTCCAGCATTCTTATGGCTTGGGGTTTTTTGTTGATTTTTTTTCCAAAATCTCCNTTTGATTCCACAAAGCAGCTTCTTGCAATAAAAAAATCTATTGTTAAATGTTCCCATCCCACTTTAGATTTTTTGTTAATAAAACCCCTCTGCTCTTTTACTTTAATTTTGTCACCAAAATTTTTCTTTTTCTCCAGCATTCTTATGGCTTGGGGTTTTTTGTTGATTTTTTTTCCAAAATCTCCAATTCATCACCTTTCCTTTCAGAAACAATAGCCTGGAACTAAGAACAGAACAAAGAGAAAAAGTATGTTTATATCTCTGGCTCAGTAACACAAATTATTTTTTTATTGGACCAAATTGTTTGGATTACCTTGTGTACTCATCACAAGAAATCACTTTGACAGTGTTTGTGTCTTTCAGAAATGTCCACAGCGATAGATCCACACTTACTTCCACAGCATTGAGGGAAACGTTACATGGCTTTGGAGGCAGACACCACCATTCTGTAGCTCTGCTGAAAGCATTTCTATTTAATGAAGGTACCCACCAACAAGTCTTTCAAGGTTTTGTCATGTGAATCACCATAGATTCCATGTTCACCTTGTTGATATCACGGAATGCTGATCCTTTAGTCAGAATAACACTTGGTACAATCAAAACTGTGCATAATGTCTGTGCTGTCACCAAAACCAACTTAATTTGTCATTACAAAAAGTAAACCCCATCTCATTTACCTAAACCATTTTTTCAGACTTTGGTTAAATTCATGTGGAAATTAATTTCTTATCAAGAGAATTCTGTACCAGATTGTCCATTATTTGATGGGAAGGTGATGCCAGGTAGACCAGCCTACAGCTGTCTGAATCATCTCACTTCTGCTGTTTGTTCGCTGGCACAATATTGCAATTATTCCTCCGTTCTGGAGTTTCCCCAAGATTTCAGGACTTATAAAAAATGAACATCTGTGAAACAGAGATGTCCTCAGCCAACTCATTCAGGATTCTTAAGCGCAAGTTAGCCAAGACAGATGATATAAAAATGTTTATCCCTAGCAGTTCTCTATTGTTTTCTTTCAGTACTGAGGAGCTAGGAAGGTGATAAAGTATGTCACAGTATATTTTTCCAAATGGAGATGAGAAATTCTTATTACTTCTGGCTTTTTTACTTCATCACTGTCAGTTTTGTCTGCTTTCTCTAGCATCAAGCCTACCTCCTCCCAAAGGTTTCTTCTGCTCCGAATATTCTTATCCCCATTCTGTAACCAGGGATTTTGTAACAAGTTTTATTTCTCCTAACAATACCACAATTTCTAATTTTTACAAGTTGTTTACAATGATCTTTTTTTTTTTTTCCTTCATGTCAGATATTTGGAGATGATTATGGCCTTGTTTTCCTACTGGACCAGAATTTATTTTAGCAAATTATGTCCTATGAATGTGGAATCAAGACTTACTAGCCAAATAATAAATTCTTGCTGAGGAGCTCCCTGCTTTCATTCAGATTTTTACATCTCCAATTTTTCTTGGAGGCAAATTTATTCATCACTTCTCCCTAACTTCCACAAAATTTATTCATCACTTCTCCCTAACTTTCACAAATGTGCTAGTTGCTGAGACTATTCTCTTTTAATATATTAAGTCACATATTACTTACATTCAGATTGTGATCATCAGACCCATAGCCACTAAAGGCTGCTGCACAGTGTTTAATTCATCTATATCCATTAGAACAAGATCCAACACAACATTACTCATTGTCAAACCCAGTATGTTTTGTGTTAGAAAACCATCATCTATCATCCATCATTTTTAGAGGCTTTTCTACCCTCTGCACGAAGTGCAGCTTCCATCATTGCATCCTGGATTCAAGTCCCTCATGACAATTATTCTTTCTATATATTAAAGACAGGTGTTGCTGTGGCTGGATTCAGTGGGCTGTAACTAACTTACATTGGTGCACAGTCCTGGCCTTTTTTAATCAGCGTAGATTCATGGCCATTCAAGACTGCACATTTCAGGTTTCCCTGTAGACTCCCAGTGTTCAGAACTTCAACTCACTATATTCAACCTTTTTAATATTTACACATTTTTTTCTATATTTTTCATGTCATTGTACAGACAGCTTTACTCAGAGAGAAAGGAAGATGGCTCTTCCTTGCATTAATGAAAAACACATATGGAAATTAGCCTGTAACGCATTTTACATCTCCAAATGAGTTACTTTTAATATACTTCTACTCAGAGACTCCCTCCAACCTGTGGAATAACACAGGCTGTTAGACTCCACTGCTTGTTACTGGATCAAGTTTATTCTGATTGAAATATTTTAAAAGGACTGATGGTCCTGGTATTGGTAATGAACACTTTGCACCAACTTTATCTCCATTCGGACACAAAAGAGCAGATGAGAGATCATGTTGTGAAACCTTGGCATTATTTCTTTAAAGTTACATCAGCCAAAAACATACCTGAATATTCTGCTATGGATTTCCCTCCCTAAAGACCCAAAGTAACTAGTTCAGATTAAAGATATCTCTCTTCTGTACGTAATTCTAAGTATGAACCACAAATTCTACATTATGCTGAGGATTCAATCCTCTAACAATATGGCGATGGACAACAAAAGAGTTCCTTTGCAAATGAGTAATGCTTTCAAATTAAGTGCAACTTACCACAATAATTTATCATAAATTCCCTTTAGTTTTTCTTAACTGGCATTACCATAATTCATATGAATATTATTTAAATCATAATATAATTGTATAGCAAGAGTCTTGGATTCCTACATTCAAAAGAATTTATTTTTTTAAAGGCCATGGAATTGTACGTTGGAACAGCACACATATTTGACAGCCCCTTAATCTAAAAAGCCTGCAAAACTCCACCATTTCACAAGCTGAAGAGCAATTTTCATAATTATAATTACACAGAAGCATGCACATAAACTTGGCAATCCCCATCTAGGCAACTAGCTCAGACTAAACTTAAATTGTTAATGCTCCTTTGCATTGAACCAAGCCAAAGGGAGCTGTGAGACCTGATTTTGCGAATAAAGCTGATTATCTGAGATAACACCCACTAAACTGCCAACGTTTGTTGCAGCTACAAGGTTCATTAAGGGCAAAATTATACATAAGAAATCTCCAGAAAGAAAGAATGCTGCTAACGAACATTTTCCATGTTGGAAATGGTATGTCTTCCCTGCAGAGAACATACCCAGACCCTTTTAACCCAAGTTAGTGCCACAGATGAGACAGCAAGAAGTTATCTTGCTTGAGCTGATGGCAAGCAACGGGGCCAAACCTGCCACCATGAACTGGAGCAATGTGAAGGTGTTCGTGTCATGAGCACATGACTGCCTTGTGCAGCCAGAATCTGAGAAAAGAATGACACTGGAGACTCCACGCCAGCACTCCGTGTCTGAGAGCACCGACTAAGCTGATGCGACGGGCCCAGATACGCTGGCTGGAGAGTCAGACTGCACTACAGGTTCAGCACAAAACATCCAGAGCACCCCAGGGAGTCTGGCTGCAGTTATTCTGCCATGGGACTGAGTCCAAACCCTAATGCTATCCACACTTGTGCTGCGGGTAGGAGCACGAACTCCCTGCCCGCTCATCCCTGCAAGAGTAGGTCAAGACAAAACCTAAACACTTGCAGGACTCCAAAATTCTGTAAAGCTGCAAAGCTTTGGTGTACACTAAGCCTAAACTGCTGTTTCTGCATAACAACATGAGGCACAAATCTTTGGGTTTGAGACTCTGTTCTGGTACCAGTTCATGTTGCTCCCATCACCCCTACGGTAATGATGCCATGTGAAAACCTTTAGTACCCTGAGGTCACAAGATATGCAAGTACAAGTCTATCACAACAGGTCAAATATGCTGTTCACCCTGAAAAATTGCATTTCTATTTCCTTTCTCACCCATGCAAGGAGTCCAACTTGGCTCTCTAAATCCCTAAATTTCCAGTGAACTGAAAAAAAAGTATGCGATATTTTCAGGGGAAAAAAAAAAAACCCACAGCTCTCATTTGTACCCTGCAAGCAGAGCAAATCAAGGTCATGGAGCACTGCCAAATGACTTTTTTTCCTTTTTTCCAGTTAGAATGGGTTTTAGCACTGATTTTGGAAGGAAAAAAGGCTACCAATGAACCATACTGATGCCAAAACTCAGGTTTAAAAGTAAAAGACCTTAAGCTACAATACATGAACTGTACTACCAAAGAGGATGTCCCAGACAGATTCTCTCTATAACAGGACAGCAAGCATTCCCAAAACCTTTTCTGACTCATATCCATCATGGACTATATCTACTCCTTTTATTTGCATTGCCTTACTTTTGGAGCAGGCAGCCCACCTTTCAAGCAGCTGTATTTTATTTTAAAACAACTCAAACAACAAACACTTGTGCATGTTGCTTAGTTTTATGGTTGCAGGATGGTATGGAGCCTGTTGCTAACATGCAAGTCGTCAGATACTTGGAAGTGTCAGTAAGCACTGAATGAAACTGGGATTTTACTAGAATACTGGTGTTAGAATATTCATTAATATAATATATAGATGCTAACATTTTAATGACTTGTATGATTTTCAATACCTAGAATTGTTGCATAATACCACTATGAAAACTGTACAGCACACTTTTGAAGCAGATTGCCAAGGGATTTTTTTGACTTGAAGTAATCAAGTCAATGAAGTCCTGAAACGCCAGCCATTATCAATAGCTCAGGAAGAGCTCAGTGATCTTTAAGGCATTCCCTAAAGATTTAGTCATTCTGCAAGTATCTCTCTGCTCCCAGACATGCAGTTCTGCTCAGTGAGGCCGCACTTCTAGGCCAGCAAGAAGTCATCACATTGGTTAGCAAGCAGCTGTGCTGTAAAAAAAGCTGAAGCGGAATAAAAATAAAAAACTGTCATATGTACACCTATGATAATCATGCAACAGTGTCATGGGAACACACACCTGGATGCAGCTGGTACTTCTTGACCTACCCAACACTCCCCTGCATGTCACAGGGCTATGTTTCAATGATGCATGGGTCAAGATCTGCTTGAAGGTCTGTAAAACTCTTGAGAGCCCTTGAACCATGTAACTGAAATGCAGCAGCAGCATTCTAATATTACACATGACCTAGCTGAGTGATTTCTATTTGTGGTGATTTAACTGAATTCGGGGCAACTGCAATTTGTGTTTTCCTCAGCAGGTTTATGGGGATTGCAGAAATAAGCCTTCCAAAATGGGATAAAACAATTCTGAAATCTGTTTCTAGTAAATTAATGTATCTCATTGCATGAAAAAGACATTTTAAAAGTTCATGAAGACAGAACTCATTGCAGAATATTGTTGGCTGACCTTCATATGCTTCTTCTACTCTGTGCCCCAAAAGGCATTATATGCATGTAATTTCCAATATGGGAACAATTTGAGTTGTAATTAGGCAAATCTCAGAAGGTTCCGCCACTGATTTGTTCATTCTTTCAATATTATTCTATAGGACACACCAAAAACATTACATTAGGTTCAAGCAGGAGACAATTAAGAAAACTTTAATCCTGTTACAAGGGTATGTAAACATATCATCACTTCATAATGGTGTTATTATACTTTACATATTGGGCAGATGGGTCGTATTGGTGTTCTGGCATTTGGTATTGCACATGCTGTCTCCAAATATAACTTGCCATATTAACAGACACATTTCCCATTATGAACACCCATAGAATGAGAGTTTTCTGCTAGAAACTGTAATAGCAAATCTTTTAAAAGAAGTAGTGACAAAGCTTAGAGACTGAGACAGCTTTTTTTCAATAAGCCTCTTGTAATGATGAAAAAAATCAACAGATTAATATTACATTGAGGAAAGGTCTAACAATAAATAATTTTTATTTTAAAACTCAGTTCTGTGAGAAGAGGAAAGCACTATAGTCCTTCTCCGATATGTAGTATTTTTTCATTTTCTTTTCAGGTTTGCAATTTACGTGTCATTTCTATACGATTCATAAATACATAGTGTAAGTATAAAAAATATGTCTATGAGCTTACACACATGAACACATATATACATATGTATGTGTGTGTAAGGCAAGGGATGTATAGGATCCATTACTGTAAGCACTAGTTGAAGATTAGTTGAAAGTCACTGGTTAATACAGTTGAACTTAAAAGATATTATGAAGCTTATAATATTTACTCAACACCAATTATTATAGAATGCTTATTCTTTAAACTCAAAAAAAGACAATTTCTTCTGCAAATTACATTAAGAAATAAGAATACAAGAAGCAAACTAATTGCATACATATATTATGTTCTTTTTGTCAGGTGATCAGTTACTATTATACCATAAAGTATAGAGAGAATCTTTCACCTTTACTTGAATTCCAAAATGATTAATCTCTCACGGTATCTTTTTTAACAACAGGAAAATTTTAAAAATCAGCTTACTTAAAACAACATGGAGTATTTTGCTATCGACATAAAATTATGGAGAAACATAAAAGAAGAAAATTTAAATCACAAATTTTGTGTGAACTAACTGCTCACAATATGGAACATTAAATTGGCAGTGTTAGTACCCCAAATTTAGGATCTACCTGATGAAGCTTTAACAGTAGTTAATATTCACTGCTGTGTATATGGTCTTCATTTTGCAAGAAGAGCACAGAGATTGTTCTGGGTCTGTGAGCGATAGAGGATGACTAAGAAACTTCAGAATAGGAGAAAGGACTCTTGCTGCCTCTCTTGGCATGGCTTTCCTGCTGCCAGTAATCAGAGGCATAAGGACTTCCTAAGACAGAGATTATTTCTTCATGTCATTAGCCTTTGAGTACCCTTTTTCCATGAATTCATCTAATTGCTTTCTTAAATTCACATAAACTTTCAAGATTATAAGTGCCGCACTTTAACTATGTGCTGTTTATTTTGAACTTGCCATCCCACAATCTTCACAGAAGTCCCTTCATGTTTTGCTTTATGATAAACAGTGAATAAACATTCCACATTCACTAAAGTCATGCCATATCTGATTCCTAACATGTCTTCTACCCTCCTCAATCATCCAGCATACTAAATTATGAAAACTGCATGTTAGAGGACCTGAAAGCATTGAAATCTTAAAACTAACATTCCCTGACTGCTTAATTAGATTGTCTTTAAGGTTCAAAGTATTTGCACTTCCTCTCTGAATTTTTCTAAATTGTGTTTCAAAAAGATGTGCCTCTGTGTTTCAGGGCTGTGCTGGATGATCAGACTACTGAGCACACTGATAGCAAAAACAATTAATAGCACCACAGCATGGTTATATCTCAAAGTGCATAAGGCAGATGTCAGTTCATTTATACAGCACATGTGTGTATGTGACAACTGTCAAAAATACTTTTTTAGAAAGAGAACAGGTTGTGTAGATTTAACAGGTGAAACGTCCTCTGTAGCAGGCATCCTTCTGGCATAAACCAGGCAGTGACTTAAACAAACAACCCTCTTCCTCCTCTGCAAAGTGAATCGTGACACACAGCTGGTATTTGGGCACCACTGGTTAAAATGCATCTGTTTTGCCAGCTGAATCTGTCAAAGTCAGTGTGATGGTAGCATTAGAGACCCAAGCCAGCACAAAATGGTGAGAACAAAAGAACATGTCCTCCCTACCAACAGAAACATAACACAAACAAACAAACAAAACCTGTTACTCATTAGGCTGATGCATGATTTCCAGCTTGAAAAACAAAAAAACATTTACTTCAATTTTCATTGCTGAACTCTGACATGGACTGTCATGTACAATTACACTCTGTAGGTGTTTGACTGAGCATTATTTCTTTATGCAAAAAGAAAAGACTTCCTAACTCTAACAGCCTTCCTTTGAAGGGGCTTTGCAGCTTCTCACTTTTTCTCTTTGTAATACACAGCCCCAGCTAAAATGTATTTAAGACAACAGTCTTCTCTTCATTTTTTTTTATTTGCAAATGGGCTCAAGCTAAACTCTTGACTGGAGCAGAGACAGTATGGAAGTGATTAAACTTTTGCTCTCATTCAGGTCTGTGGCAGAGTGTAACGTTGAATTACCAGATTGGAAGAGCAGAAGCAGAAGGGAAAACAGTTATTCCCTGAAATGCTTGGGACTGGGGCCTTGTGAGTGTAATGAAAAAGATGTGCTCTGAACTCTGGTAGGCAAATCGCTCTTGCTTCCTTTGGGCTCTGCTTCAAGTTAGCTGGTGTGAGCTGAAAATGGAGAGTGAGATGAGCTCTACTGCGCTCATTTGTGGGGTGTCATCCATGTGGCCCTGCAGCCCAGCCTGTCTCCTTTCTCATCCATGGTTCCACATGCCAGAGATGCTCACTGGCAAAAATTCTCAAACCAACCAGTATCATCAAGCCATTCGGGAGCCCAAGAGCAGTGTATTATCCCTCAAGCACAGGAGGGTGATTCCTCCATAGCTGCAAGCTAATGCTGTCAACCATCTCATTCCTGCTGCCTCAACACCCACAGTGTTGTCACCCACAAACACACACAGGATCCATCACATGAGCGTTCAAATTCACCAAAAGAAGAGAAAAACTGAATATGTGCTTCAGTCAGATGGTTAGGGAATACTGGTGGGAAGAATGACAAGGTCTGGCAACCCAGACTGGAGCCTGTTCAGGGAGAAAGCTCTTTGTATAGGTCAAGGAGATGTGAGAAGGTAAGAGACAGCTTAGAAGCACTACCCAAAGCTTCAGACTCTGAGAAACCATTATAAATTTTACCTCCTTTCCAGTCCTGGTGGTTCACTTTGCAAAAAAGAGAAACTCAACAGCCAGACCATACCATGGCTGTACCTTCAACATTGTCAGAGCAACACCATGGTCAAGTTTTACAACAAAACTGGAGCAATACAGCAATGACCTAGTTATTAGAGTATTTTGGTCAACATAAATGTGCCTGACTGATAGTTACAGGCAGCTGCAAGAACACTATTTCCTCAAGCCACAATAGTGAAGTCATTTTGGTGGGGATTTTTTTCAAGTAACTGAGTATAAAACTGTGTGCTATATACATTTAGGACTTGGACAACAGAGACATATACTGGAAACAGACCTTAATTAGGATTACACAGAGTGTGAGATTAACAAATGCAGAAGACTTAATGAACCTATAGTACTAAAATATTATTCATTTCATATTCAAAGAGTTAACAATTACCTGGACTGTGACAAACCTAAGAGTAGTCTGTAGGCATTTCTGTGTACAATTCAACAATGTGTCCCACCAATCTTATATTAGATCAATTCCACTTAAATTAGTGGGGTTACTAACAGAAGACAACACACATATGATAAAGCTAGGAATCAATAAATATTGGCTTAACACTTTTATACCTGTTCATATGAATACTGAGAAGATATTAATTTGTAAAACTGACCAGAAATTCCACAAGATCTTCCAGATTTAGTTTATCAAGTGTGTAGACTTTTATATATTGACTTTCTGTTGTTTCTACTTTTCTTAATTTTCTATAATTTTCTAGCTTTCCTAATTTTTTATATACACGTAAAATTGTACTGTCTAATATTCAAGATACACTTTCTTTGAGTTCTACTAACTTCTAAATTTTTATGCCTTGCTCTCTACTTAGCAAAACTGCAACTTTTAAAGAACATATTTTTTTAAAAATGTAATCAGTGCCTGTTTTTTTCTTATTCCGTGTGCTCTTTGTATCACAGTAGAAGAAACAAGAGCGTCCCTGTTGCAGGAGGCTCTCAGACACAATGACTACATCCCTACCAACAAACTAGGCAGCCCCAGGCCCTGTTCTCTGGCCCTGGGAGGAGAAGTATGCTGTCATAACATGGCCACGTGCATTTATTAAACTATCCTGTCCTCTAAAATAGGGAGGTCATATCCAAACTGCCTTTTTGATGGTCCTTGGCCCAGGCTAACTCCTGAACCAGGAACAGTACAAGAGACCTTCAGTAAGCCCAAGCTAAACCCATGCCAAGAACAGCTCTAACATTTTAATGACAGCAACACCAGCATTCAAGGCCAAGACAAGACCTCTGGCACCGCTGATGTGCCAGTACAGACACCACAGAGGGATGTGGATAATTGCCCAAGAGAGGTGGGTGACTCTTGGCCATACCCTGCAGACAACATTAATATGAATAGCCCCTCAAGAGCAGTGTAGGCTCCCTGGGAGTGCTGTACCAGTAGCCCAGGGATTCCCCTGCCCTTGGCATTCTGTGCCCTTAATCCCACCTCAGACACGTTGTACACTCTTTCAAGGAGGGTATAACAGCACCACAGCCTTGCTACTGACCCATTTGATTTCTTGGTTGGCCCCGCTGCTCCCCCTTTTCTCCACAGTGCCCTCCAGCCCATGCCATTACTTGCAGTGCTCTTCCAGCATCTCTGCGCCTACAAACTTAGGCTAAAAAAGACCTGACCCAAGACAAAGATTAACAAGGCTGAGCATATTCACAGTATGTGGGCACGTGTCCCACTGAAGCCAAGAACTACAAGAAAATAACCAAAGAAAGAATACACTCCAGCAAGATTCACATCTGCAGCATACTCTATTAGGGCAACATCATGAGATTATGTTACTAACAGTGCCTGAAATATCTGCTGCTGAAAGATAGATTCATATTAACAGCATGTGTCGTTTGTTGGGAGCATTGTGATAAAAACAACTATCACATTTCTAGATGTTTGATGCTTTATAAAGGCTATGTGTCATGCAGCAGCCTTATGTCATCAGCAGGAGAGATTGAAATGATATTTCTTGGCTTCAGAGAGGCAAGTCTAGCACTTATACTAGAAAAGGTATAAAGTCACATTTTACAATGTAGTATCTACTTTCTCATTTTTATTCTCCTGTCCTCTCCTGTCTGCAGGTGACACCTGTCTTTTACCAGCTCACAGGGCCAGTCTTGATGAGAATGAGGCAGATGAACCTGTTGGTGATGTCACTAAGGAGTGTCGTAAGTCTTGCCAAGTTCCTGACAAATCTGCATTGCCTCCCACCCCTCCCTCCACCCAGGGACTATCACCCCTCAGGCTAACCTGACATCTCTCTTGATCCCTGCAGCTCAATTCACACCCAGACGCCTCAGAGGGGCAGTACCTTATCTGGGGTCAACCTGGGACTAGTGAGTGTGACTCTCCAGCCCAGCAACCAGGGCCATTTGTGTGTAAAAAAGGTGAGTTCTGGGTCTTGGCCACTGCTTGTGAGCTTCAGCATAAACTACTGCAACAGCCCGCGGAAGAGCAGGTTACACCACCCGCTTCCTCCCTCTTTAGTCTTTTCCTGCTGAATCCAGCACTTTTTTCTACCTTTAGGCTAGGAGCAGTACCAAAACCAGAGAGAAGTAGGACCTTCTATTCCTTCCCCCTTTTTCCAAACAGCCTGATTGGGAGGACATTTTCAATGACTGGAGACGTAGGATACTTCCCAACGTTAAAGAGAATCTTTTTCTACTAAAGCTTATCATATTCACATTTATTTTGGTAGAAATAAATAATAATTCTGGCCTCATCACTAAATAATTTGGTTTGCTAATCGAGCAGTTTGCTCACAGGATTATTAAGTAATGTTGGTAGGTACTTTTAACACAGCAAATTACTTCTCCAGGGGTGACCATTTTAGGACTATTTTCTCTATAAGAACAGGGTAGATGCAAAGCTTAACTCACCGCAATAGTCCAGCTGGTTTTGGATCAAGAACCAACAGCCCTTACAGCAGTCAGGCCAGGCAGACAATCTGCTGAGGAAAGTGCTCTCAAATTAAGCGTCCTCCCAAGGACTGAAAAGAAGTGCTCAGTAATTTTCTTCAGAACTGCCAAAATACTACCAATGACAAAGGAAAGTGGCAAGGAGGAGCACTTGTTCAGAATAAACCAGAACTGCCTAACTCCTAGAACCCCTTACATTTTTGGTTTTGTTATCCAGACCAGGTACTTTTTGATCAGATAATTCTGCTGTTCAGACGCATCTCAGAACCTGGGTCCTGACTGTTGTTCTTCGCCACGCCACAGCTCTGTGCCATACACGATTTCACGGTTCTTTTCCAGTAATTAACCAAACACCAAAGGGCACGGAGGGGTTGTGGCTGAAAATTAATGCTATTGCAAAGGCCCATTAATCACAGCTTTCTGCACGCCAAATTAGCTACAGAAGGTAGTACTGATAACACGACAAAAATTAACCACAGAAAGCTGCTAAAAGTATGTAAATACAGCCTAAGGTTTTGGAACATTTGCCTTAAAGAGATTTTAAAAGAAGAAAACAATTATTTTGGTTTAGAAAACAATGTGTCAAGTTTTTTCTATGCAGTATTAAAAACAGAAGATCAGCCCAACAATATCTTAGAGGATTTTTTTTTCTCTTTATTGGTTTCTGACCAGGATCTAATTTGTGAAGGGAAAAAAAATGCTTTCATTTCTGATGTAATCCTGCTGCCTACAGATGTGCATTTGTTGTTATTAATGAACAATTATCAACTACTAGACATACAAAGGTAGAAGAGAAAAAAAAACCACCCAACTCTCCCAATATAATTAATGGCACTACTTTTCAGCTAAAAATCACAATGTCCTTAACCCTTGACAACAGCTTGTATCTTCTGAACAATGGAAAAATTCACTTTAGGGTTTTATGCGGAAAAAAATTCCAAACACTTTTGTTCATAATTCAAAAGTCACTAAGTCTGTGTAAAGACTTGGACTTTGGACCACATTGCAACTTTTCCCAGAAGGATTTATTTTCCTGAGGTGGAAGAAAGCAGTCCCAATGTATAAAATTAGCTAACAGAGCACGCATAAATAGAGTGGGCTTATCTCTGAGAAGAAACCACATGAGGCACAAAGAATCTTTAGTTTGCAATTCCATGTTTGCAAGAATTTTGTATAGTAACTAAATAAACAATATCACTCCATCATGTGGAAGATTTAAGCTGATTCTTCCAGGAAGCCAATCAACATTTCCAAGGACTTTGTGCAGGATTCATCCCCCATAGTTTACAAGTCTGAGATTTAGGTGTCTAAGCCTGAACTAATCCCTATGTTCCCTTTAGGGTCAAAGAGAGAAGGAACCACCTCTGAGAAACTATTTATCTTATCCTACAGCAGGCATAGCAGGCAGGGCTATGTGCTGGAGATACCTAATTCTCTGAGAGCTCCAGGGGAACAGTTCCTTTTTCAGATACAACCTCAGGTCTGTGCAGCTGGGCTTGATGAGTCCCACTGTAATAATGAGCACTGATGCTTAGATCAGTAAAGGATACAAGTATATATCAGCCCAAGGACAACAGATCTGTGCTTTTCATCTGCACACAGAGTGAATGAGAAACTGTGATTTAGCGCAAAACCTAAAAAACACACACTTCTTTGCTCATTCTTTTTATGCACTATTGTGAGGAAAATATGAAGAAAAAATGTGGAAAGGAAAGGAGAAAAATTGAAAAAAGATAAGATTTTCTACAGAACATCTTTACTTTTGGAGTGAAACTCAGTAAAAGTCCATTCTCTGATGAAATCAAATTCATTATTCAAGAAAAAAAAACTGGAAACATTCTTGATACTAACTCTTCACAAACATTAACATAAGGCTAATTTATTAAATGGAAGAAAACACTTTTTATACAATTTCTTCAAATTAAAAAAAAAAAAAAAGTTTGACACAAAAGTTTCTGAAATCCAAAGCAGATAATGTTTGCATGCGTGTGTGAGAGAGAGAGGGAGAAAGAGACAGTCCATCTGCCTTATCAAAAATTATGCAAGAGATTCAAATCAGACCCTGACATGTGAGGCAAAAACAGATGTTTCAGCCCACAGAAAGCTTTTCATAAAATGCTTGAGGTTTTCTTTTGCTTCCAGTGCAAAAATGAAAATAAATAGTCATATTTTTTTAGGAGGTAAACAGAATCCACCAGAAAAGCTTTTTTTAGCCTGAACTGTTCTGGTTCTTAGATATCACAGGCACTTAAATACTCACAGCCACAGGGATGGGGAATGGTGGGATGACCAACCATCACTGGAAGCAGTGCAGCATTTAATGACACTTTTTTCTAAGGGTTATCCAAGAAAAACAGCAAAAGGAGGAAGAGGAAGGGGAAACAGCCTGGCAGAGCCCCTGTCACCCACCTCAGTGCGAATGCAGAACAGCTCCCCTGCCCTCAGAAGCATTCCTCTGGATTTACACTGGAGTAAATTAGAGAGGAATTCACTGTAATAATATAAAACTGTTTACAGTTTTAATAGGAAAAAAGGTTAAAAATACAAAGAGAACAGTGAAGCATCTTTTTCATATTACCGGTGTTTTTAAAACTTTATCAGACTCAAATTTAGCTTTTAAATGTAAGTCAGAATCAGAACCAGGTTTCAAATTCACCAAACCGCCCATGTTTTGTGCTTTCTGCTAAAAAAGAGCGGTAAGTTTATTAAATCAAAGTTCATGGAACTGGATTCTATAAACCCAAACTTATATATCCTGATCATTGTTCGGTGTTGATTTGTTTTGTGATGATTTAGAATCACCACAAGGTAAAACAGTGACTGAAAAGAGAAACTGGGGAAAAGGGAGAGGAAGAAAAAAAAAAAAAAAAAACAGGAAAGAACTTCTTAGCAAACCCAAATGCTTCAAGAGAAGAAATTTGTAGAAATTTATCTAACTTGGAGTAACTTTATTAGTCCTTTGAGAATGCAACACAAGTGCTATATTCCTGTAAAATTTGAAGGTGACTGAATAACCTCATGCTGGACCAAACACAGGCCCATTAAAATCCCTGGGAATCTCTCCATTGACTACAACAGGCTTTACATCAGGTCTCTTCTCCTTTTTTAGGCAAGGCAACACAAGATGGAGTGAAATTCTATCCCTAATGAAGTCAATGGGAGTTTTGCCACTGACTTCATTTGGACCAGGATTACACTCGTCCTCCATTATCAGAATATAAAGTGTGTTTTCCGGATACAATCTGCTGGTTGTAAAAGAAGACAGGAACAAAGAAACTGCAGCACCATCCAAAAGACAGCAGATATTATGAAATTACAATATTACTATGTTTCCAAGTGGCGTGAGACACTCTAAAGAAAAAGGTCAATGCAACACGAAGCAGCACGAGTGCGTAGTA
Organism: Oreocharis arfaki; assembly: GCA_013398015.1. NCBI lineage: Eukaryota > Metazoa > Chordata > Aves > Passeriformes > Paramythiidae > Oreocharis > Oreocharis arfaki. Next base: position 131,244 of record VZRR01010711.1, on the reverse strand, counting down.
AACACTGCATCACCCAAATTACTTGTCAATGCTTATTTATATTTCAAGCTGCAACATAAAAATTTCGTGACAAATAAGAAGTTAAGAGTCACATTTCTAAAAACCCTGCCCTCCCTACGCACTTCTGCTGGCATTTCTGTGGTTGGTTATCTCATTAAAGTTACACAGAAAATCTCAGACACAAAATGTTTGCACCTGATTTTCCATTCTAGTTCTTCACTCACCATGCCCAAATGAAATATAAAAAAAAAAAATCCTCCAACCAAACCCTTTTTCCTTAGGTTGTTTTAGGTGTGGATACATAAAGAAAAACACTGCATGTTTTTCTGGCCCGTCCAGTGTTGTGAGTTGTCAGGACTTGTGCTTTTTGAGGGTAACAGTGGGGCTGTGCTCTTCACAGACCAGGCCTTACATTGGCGCATTGCAGAGCCACGAAGCCACTGGTCTGGGATACAGGATGCAGGGAGCGAGGGAACATCTTTTAGAGCTCACCCCCATCAGAGCAAATCTCTGGTTAAAGCACAGCTCCAGGTGGGACCCACGTGCTATTCAGGACAGATGAGAAGGTGCAGCAGTGCCAGTCCTGGTGGACACCTCTACTGACCTCCCAAATGAGCTCGAGCCTGACGTGCTCATTCTCTCAGAGCCAACCTGGGAAACACCCCAGAAAGCAAAAAAGGCACATCGCAAAATGAAACATCTGAAACTTCTGTTGGTCCAGAGGCAGGCACACAGAAAAGGAAACAGTACAGAGTGCTGTCTCTCTCAGCACAGCCTGCAGATCAGAGCCTGCAGACTGGGCCCCAGATGAGCGCAGCGGGATGCAGCTGGCGATGTACTGACTCATGTATCCACTGACAAGTAGCAGTATTAAAACAGGGCGTAAAGATGCCACAACTCTGCGTGAGTGGTTCATCAGCCAAGGCAGACACAAGCGAGAGCATCAGCAAAGCCAGCAGTTCCCAACAGGAAAGGCATGATCCTAGAGCAGATGCACGGCTCTGTTGACCAAGGCTCTATCCATGCCAGCAAAATAAATGAGGGCTTTGGCTCCTCCCACCAAACTGTGCCTAGGGAAGATGGTCAGCACATGCCAGGGACCATGCTGCCAGTTTCACAGGAGTAAATGGGTGGTCTCAGGCCCTCAAAGTCCTCCCAACTCCCTCCCAGGCCACCATCCCACTGCTGCTACTGCCAAATGAAATGGCACCACCTGAAGCTGATGGCAAGAAAAACAACAACAGACAGCAATCCAGTCCCCTGACTTTCAGGGCACAGAATCTCTCTGAACGGAGAGCCGGTGGCAGCAAGTCTGGGAAACACTGAACAAAATCAGAAGAGCAGAGCAGAGACAAAACAAAACATGAGGCAAGAGAGAAGGAACGTGGAGTCCAAGAGTAGCTTGAGGTCAGGCTACAAGGTATGCTAAAAACAGAGTCACTCTGAAATGGTTTTAGGATTCAAGAGCAAGCCTGGAGTCAGGACGGCATAGTGGTGACTTCAGCTGGTTTTCTGTGACATCCTGGACCCTTCAGGGCTCACAGCAAAGCCAGACTGAAGAAATCCACAGGGGGAAAGCATTAAACATTTCAATCTGAGATGACAAGTGAAAAATGGAAAAAGAGGATGAACTATACTGATTGTCAGAGTTATCTCTTCATAGAAAAATAGCTGGTGGTTTAAATACCAAGGGCCAGCTGATAGTGGGCACAGTTTTGCAAGTGCTTTAAACTGCATCAAGTATTTAGGTCTCCAGCCTTAAGCATGATGCCCTGCAGCATCTCTGCTAGGAACGACCCCAGCTTAGAGCAGACTCCTCTGGAGGGCAGCATAGGGGCTGCTGAGAAAACTGCCAGCACCTGATCTCTCCCTGCCGGGTAGCAGACACAGTGCAGAGCCCTGGGTTTGCAGTGCCCCTGGGAGCAGGGTGAGCAGGCTTATGACACCACATTCAGCAGCTCCAAAGCTGGGCACAACGTTGGCAGTCAGGTGACAGTGCTGGGCTGTGCCTCTCACCAGGGCCATCCCACATGTACATCCTCAACTGGGGAGATGCAGGTGGAGGATGCACAAGTGTCTGAGCAACACAGAGGGCTGCACTAGTCCATCTGAGGATGAACCAACATGCTCAGTAGTTTGCCAGTATCACTAATCGTGGATTGACAGATATGCAGGGCAGTGTGAAAGCTTATCTCTCCCTGCACTTTTTTCCTGGATGTGATTTTGGCAGCTAGTTCCCTGGTAATCACATCTCTTACTCACTGTCTGTCACTATTAAGCCAGTGCTCTTTCACATTGTAATTCCATCCCTACTCCTAAAAGCTGCCTTTGATAATTGCTCTTTCTTCTTCACACCGGGTGAACATTAAAGACCCAGGCACGAGTGAAACAATGGAACGTCAGGATTCCTTTCTGACGCACTCCATGGATGCAATCCAGTTGGCCATTCACAGTATATTTACCCACCCAGCTCAGCTCCAAGGTAAGCACCTACACTCATTGCTAGAGTGGTGACAGGCTTTATTTACTTTTGCTGTAATTGAGTGAATTCTGCCACAAAAACCATCTTTGTTAACAGTGCGGGTATGCATGGGACAAAGATTGATACTGCAGAGGTGGACTGTGGATCACAGGAATCTGCTACAGGGATCTTGATACAGCAACAAAAAGTGTGGAAAAATCACTTTAATTGCATGCTCAAAATAGTAATGCTTTGGGTTAAACGTAACAGTATTGCCTCCACACATGGTTTGGTAAGAACCTTATGCAATGTCCCCAGCTCTGGAATTTGCATTATAAAGCAGACCAAAAGTTGGAAAGGTTCTAGAAAACACATCTTCCATCAAGAAATATAAAGAGTTCAATGAGTTTAGGCCCTCAAAGAAACAGAATTTTTAAAACTTCTGAAGTGGAGAGTCATGATATGAACCACCCCTTAACTGTATCACAGAAAGGCCCTAGAAGATCGATTGGCTGAAAGTGCAAAGTAGAGAAATGTAAACTGAAAATAGGACACAAATTCCTTACGGTGAGAGAGTAATTAATCACTGGAACATACTACCCAGGGAAGTGGTAAATTCATCATCACTTGGAACCTTTAAACTCAGATTGGATGTTTAAGTGACATGTTCTAGTAGTTCAACAGCAAGTCAACAACCACAGCATCATTCATTTGTCTAAGCGTAAAATAATTCCAGTTCCTTACACTGCAAAACTCCTGCCTGGAATTAGGTGGCACTCGTCACAGAGTAGGTCAGATACACTGGGACAGTGGCCCTTTTCAGCCTCAAATCTCATTAACCCGTGAGCATTTCAATTGTTTTGTTTGTCAAACCCCTACCTTGGCTGTTAGGGATCATGCACCTTTAATAAGCTACAGTTAGGCTGCAAGCAAACTTTGCAGGTGAAGAGAAACTAAAAAAAAAAAAAAAAAGAATGCATACATACAAGCAACAGAGTTAATTTGCAGCAACAATTCTCTGGAATGTCTTACCTTCTCAGCGCCGGCTACTCAGTCTCAGCACTTGAGTAATTAATTGTAGGAAGTTTTTGCTTATTTTATTTTTTAAACCTATGAATCATTTGTTGGTGAATTCATAAATCTCAATGCTTCAGCCAGCAGAATATAAAGGTTTCTGTACTTTGTTAATCAGAGAGACCCAAAAGGCTTTACAGATTAAATTTAGCTTTCCCTGGTTGACTGAGTGCATTGCCATAAATGGGTATTTTCAATAGGGAGCTGCAGTCCCTATTGACCACACCAGAAAGTCATTTATAATGGAAGAGATGATGGGTAGTATTATAAGGTAAATCAGATAATATTACAAGATAAATCAGATTAATAGGTTAACTCGGATCTCTTACAACTCATGACTGAGTTTTGGTATGTCAGAAATGCAGGAACCTGAACATCCACGGGCCAATGCAATGAGCAAAGTCCAAAAGAAGGTTTTGAGGAGAGAGGGCAGAAGGCTGTGAGCCACCACAAATGTCCAAGTAAGAAAGGGGATGATGAAGCAGCTGCCTGCTAAAGAGAAACAAATCCATGAAGTATTGGTAACTCTTTATATGGCTAAAGGTGAATATTGAATCCTGAACAATCAAAGAGCGCTGGATTAGGCACTGCAGGTCATGACCAGTTTCTATTTATTTCATGTAGGCAAACACAGTACAGGCCAAATAGCAAAAATATTTGGGTACTTCCAAACAGTTATATTCTGACATTGGGAAAACACGAGAGAAATGTGGTAATAGGAAAAATGTAGACAAAAAATTATGAAAGACGGTGGAGAGTTCTTCAAGAACTTGTTAGATGACCAGGCCGCACATGATCAATGGAAAAAGACAAAAATGCCTCCAAGCTTGCCTCAGTTCAGTGATGTACTGAATGCTTGGAATTTCAGAAGTTTTATTCAATAAATAAGACATCAAACACAAACAATAATAGAGATTAGCAGTTAATTAGCTAATAATAGAGATTAGCAGTTGTGAACAGTGGAAGGTGTGTAAAATCAGCAAAAGATCCTAAAGGAAAACATCATGGTTGGCAAAACTAGTTGAAAGTAGAAATTTAAATATAATGAGATCAAAGAAAATGAATGCAGACTTCTCAGTGACAAGAGCAAAATTATAAATAGAAATAATAAAAACAAATAAAAATTAAATAAATATGTTTTCTATTTAACCATGATACGTCTTAATCACCCAAGTATGATTAGTCATTTTTTTAATTTCTAAGAGGGAAAAAAAAGGTACAAAATAGGTAATTAGATAATGTCTTGTAAGAATGTACATTTTAAAGCCATCAGCTTGATAACTTGAACTCAGGAGTCGTAAAGGACTTGCCTAAAGAAATCACTGCTCACTTGTTGCTTATTTTTACTAAATCCCAGAATACCAAACAAGTCTGAAAGCACAAGATGAATGATCACCTTGTGCAAACATTTGAGAGGAGCACACTACCTACCAGAGTTACATTACGGAATATCCTGACATCAAACTCAAACAAAAGAATAAAAAAAGCACATATGGAATTTAACTGATAACAAAATAAAGGAGAACAATATAATGAATACCAGACAACATGAAATGGGTTATGGAAAATAGTGTTGCTTAAACAAACTTGAGTTTATTCTCTAAGAAGTTTTTTTTGGATAAATTTAACTGTGTAGATGTAATAAAAGTTTATGGGGTGTTTGACTTGGTACCACACAACATTCTGATAGAAAAATCAGCAGTATATAGTACTAAGAAACTGTATACAAAATTTATTGAACATTAGCTAAATGATATAAGCCAAAGTATGTGTAAATAATGTAACAAACAGGGCTGTTTCCAGGAGGCTCACAAAATGATGGCTAAAAACCTGAGACCTACATGCTGCTATCCTCAAGTATTTGAAAGGAAATTTAAAATTACAGCTGATATTTTTTATGGATGGTATAAAGACAGTGAATGGCAGACAAAAGTGAGGAGAGAACAAGCAGAGTGAACTGTAGTGCCCAATAACCTGGGTCTACTGAAAAAAAGGGCTTTTCATAAATTCATATGGGCAAGGAGAAAAAGAATGGGCTGTTCCTACAAAACAGGAATGGTCTTTGGACAGCAGTAGTTCTGAGGCGGATTTTAAGGCTGGAATGGGCCAGGCTGAGGTCCTGGCATCAAGCAAAAAGTGCTGCTGCAGCCCTGAGAAACCTGATAAGGTGATGTTATCTAAGACTAAATTCCTCCTGTATCTTTGGTAGGGCCAAAGCCACCACAATGAATTAGATTCTGGCATTTTTAAAGAACACTGTTTTACTCTTTTTCCCCACGCCTCCCACACCCAGCAAGCACAGGCAGAGACTGAAGAATTGTACTGCATATACCACCAACACATTATTCATGATGATTAAAATTTTGATAATTTGATGGTCACAACCTTATGAAAATAAAATAATGGATTTCACAGGGGATTCTTAACCTATCCGAACACACACAGAAAATTACTGTCTATAGCCAAATAAAAACAGATTTTCAGTTAAGTATTTGAGTAATTTTAAACAGATCTAACAATGAAAGAAACAACACATTAAGAAGGTGAACCACTCTTGAAAGGAAAATGTAGGAGCTTTGCCGTTCTATCTGTGATTCAGCCAAAAGTGACTTCTGGGCTCCAAAAGGGGTTAACTGAGTTATATGCAAAGAGGCCAAACTAGATGATCTCATGGTCTCTACTGACTTTAAACACTATGGAAAAGGACTTTGTGATTGGAATGAGATGCTCTCAGATGGGCAATCCCAAACTGAGGCATTAAAAACACATCACTGGAGAGGTTCTATTAAGCACATGAAAAGCTGGTGAATTTAAACTTTTGTAACTTCAAAATTACTGATCCAAATTTCTTAGATTTTTGTCAGTTTATTTTATATTCCCTTTGAGGCAGGATTATTCCTCGCCTATCTATAAAATACCTCATGCTGAAGCTACTTGGAATTTTCTTTTCTCACCGTGGAAAATTCTGACTTTTCATCAGAAAAATGAAAAATAATAATAAAAAAAATCTATTTTCAGCCAAAATGCTATTTTTCAGAGGAAACTTTTTCCCAAGAGTGATCATTTCTTCACCAAAATAAATTACTCTGTCAAAAGCAAAACTTTCATCCAAAAACAATTTTTATGGAAAATTTTCAACCCACCATATCTACAATATTGGTGGCGCTATAAATAAACAGACCAAAAACACATTCACTGTTATCAGTTACATGCCAGATAAAATAAATGATTCCTTCACTTTACCCCGAAACTTATTAAATTCGACCTTTGTGGGATAGTTTTTAAAAAATAAAGATTGTCTCTGGTTTGTATTCTGTAGCTATGAAACTGGCCCACCTTTTTATCTCCTGTCTGTCCACAGGATGATCAACATTTGAACTTTAGCTTAATCTGTAAAAATACTTAATGTGATTTGTATCCTACATGGGGAAAAGCTAAATAATCTAAGTGTGCAGATCTCAGCTGTGATATCTCACCACTATTGATGGAGCAGTCAGTTTCCCAGGAAGCAGGAAGATTTGATGTTGTATCCCACACCACGGGGATGACCACACAACTTGGTGCCAGCCATGGGCACTGACATCAAATGCATTCATTGGGTCAGGATGTTAAGAAATATACTGTAGGGTGAAAGGATCTACAGTCATCTGCAGTACAGAAAGATCTGGACTAAATTCCTCCACACCAGTTTCCTACTTTGGTTTCTAATTATCTTGCTTTGACTAATTTGTGTCAGAATTCATGTTATTTACTCTATTCCTTCCATTTCAGTCACTGCTAAGGAATAATACTTTTATTCTGCAGATTATCTGGTGACAGCACATTATATGCCCAGATCAGAGTGTTTATAATAATAATTTTACTCCTGCTAAACAATACATATATTGCCTCATGACCTTTTCTTCTACGTAACAAAAGCTTTTTGACTGAAAAGCGGTAAGAATTTTCCAGGATAGCATCTTCTTATCTTAAGTTCACATATTTTAGCTATGCAAGTAAAAAAGAAAAGCACATAGGTCACACGTAGCACAACGCAGTGCACACAGCTGTCACCTGTTAGAACTCACTTGACTGTCATCCATCTAAACCAGTCCCACTGGCTTTGTTCCTACAGGACAAAAGTCAGTGCAGTCTAAGAGTCATTGTTCCAGGCTCCAAGAAAAAATGACAAGATAAAAGAATGGAAATAACATGTAGACAACTCTAGGAGCACATGCAGGAAGAAAAAGTGCTTTAAAATCTTCTAAGATAAGCCTATTGCAGTTGGCCAGCGGAAAGAAAAAGAATGGGGTTTTGACACTCCTTTAAGTAAAAGTAATAAGGAGGCTGAAGGAAACCTAGTTCTTTTCCATGGTTAATCACACCAGAGCACAGTTTGCCATTCAGTGACATGTGATGTCTGGGGATTTAAAAGAAACCTCTAACTGTCCAGGAGGAAACAGGTCTGGGCCGAGGATTTTTTGAGGTCCAGTGTGGAGAGGTGGAGGACTTACCTTCAGAGGTACCTTACCTTCGTCCTGCAGATGAAGGTCATGGCTCCTGTGATGGATGAGGGCAGGCAAGCTCCAAGGGACTCTGGGGCAACTGTGCTCTCTGAAGGGGTGGCCCTGAGCTCTGTCCTCTTCTTTCTTACCCTCCTTCTCTAGTCCTTCCTACACTGTTTCCACATCTCTCCTATCTCCTGGGTGTCCATTGCAGTGATCCATCAGCCTGCAGATAATTGACATTCCAGACTGGATTCTTGTTGGCTGCACTGGTTTTAAGCATTAGCTACCCATAGCTGCAGAGATACACGCAGCACACCCTGAAGGCAGAACCCACATCCCACCCACAAAACAATCCATCCCTGAAAGGGAAAAGAAAAAGGTTTGGAGAGGCAGCAAAGAAAAAATGGAGGGAAAAGTACAAGCAGTGAAAACTTGGTCCTTTCATAGTGGGAGCCTTGCTACTAGTTGCAGCTCTTTCCTGAGCTGGACTTTGTCCTTTTGAGAACACAGCTGCCCACTGACAAGTGCTGAAGACCACAGAAAATCTGGTCACATTGCTCATCCCAAATGATTTTCCAGGTGGCAATTCATGAACTTCATGAAGGATGAGATCCTGAGGACATAGACACCATTACCCAAGAACTCCAAACAGTGCACAGGACAGTGACAAGAGACATGGGAGGGAAAACAGTGTGTGGCAATAAGTAACTGAAGTTTTTATGTCATGGGATGGCAAAAAAAAGAGCCACGCTTGCAGCAATGCACCTGGCCAACCTCACTCCTTACACACTGGCTATAGGCCCAGCATAGCCGTGAAATTCAGACTACCATTGTAAATTCAGGGAAGAAAGCAATCTCAGTCACCAGCCATGAGAGTTTGGCAGCTAGGACAGAAACCTCAGTGGCACCACTGATGTCAGCCTGAAGGCTTGGAGAGGTGCTTTCAAACCAACCCACATCTGTCCTTCACAAGCAGCTTTCACCAACAGCCCAGTCTCTCTGAAACAACACTTTTCTTGGCTTCTGTCAGAGATTTGTTTGCCTCAAGAAACCTCAAGGTTATCCTCAAGGATAAAGTCAAAATTTTCTCTGCAGTTACTCACTGCCAGTTTATGCTCAGTACAAATTGCAGACCTCAAAATTCTGGATGAATCCAAGGAGGCAAAGTCAAAGAAAGGGGGGAAAAAAATGTTCTGGCATCCATCCAGTCACCAATGGAACTGGAGGAAACCCTATCATATGAATCATTTAAAAATAAGATCAGTCTGGACACAGCACTGGAAAATGTACCGTGGGGAACAGGCTTGTATTGGCGAGGGAATGAACAGGATGAGCTAATCCTGTAGGTCTCTTCCATCTCTGGTTTCTGAGGGCCCAGTCCTCAAGGGACCTCCCAAGTTGGGCTCTCGCCATGTCAGATTGCTTCAAAGCGCATCAACGAGCACTAAGATAAAGCTAGGATCACATTATCACAGATTAGTAAGCACCTATGCAAAGGTCTCCCAGGAAATAAGACCTGATCTAAAAAGTCAGAGTGGTTTTGAAAACACTTGATGAAGGGTATATGAGAAAGCATCTCTTCTTTGACCAGACAGAGGCTGAAGGCTCAAAATCCCTATCTGATACTGTGCCTGTTTGGAGCTGAGATTTTAGTTCAATGCATCATTAGAGACAAGGCCCAGCTGTGAAGTTTGGAGCTGAAGCCAGTCTACTATGATATCTGTTTACATCCAGAAATTTGGGTTGAGACGTTATCTAGTCAGAAAACACTGGCAACCTGCCTCATCCTATTCCAAAAAAAAGCTCTGGATATTGCTAAGTCCAAACATCAATAAGCCATCTTTTTGGGGAGAAGATGATGGAATAGAAAAAGACTCTGAACCTTCTTCCCAGTCACCACTTCAATAAACTGAAGTGTCAAGGGATTGCTGTGATCAATATCAAAACCTTCTCTTCTCTGCTCATTTTCAACTTGCTGTGTGTAAATTTGACTGGAGAGGTGAGAACAGGCTTTTATCTACCAAGGCCATGAAATGAGCTAGGAGATGTGAGTCTTGTGTCTGGTTTTAGTCAATACTCACTTTCCCTCCCAGCTCCTTAACTTCGCTTCGCAATGGTTCTAAAGGAAGCACTAATGCCTACTTTTTTACAAAGCACTTTTGAATTCTCAGCTAACTGGTGCTTTCTCAGCATGGAGTGTTAGCGCTGCTAACAAGGAGGATGGAGAGGAACTGTGGAGGGTGGTGCAAGTGGGTAATGAGACAAAACCAGCAAAGGGATATTTTAGGCTGGAAATCAGGAAAAAATTACCAGTGAAGCCCATTAGACTGTGGAATAGGTTCCCAGAGGGAAATGCTGGCAGCCCCACCACTTGAGTCATTTCAAATAAGACTGGACAAAGCACTAGAAAATACACTGTAGGGAACAGCCCTGGGCTGACCTTCAGGGAGCAGAGAGAAGGAAGGGGGGGAAACAGACTGTGTGACCTAACAGGTCTTTTCCATCCCTAATTTCTATGAATCTGTTACTGGCTAGTGAGAAAATGTGATGTAAGGGCAGCCTGCAGTGATTGGCAGACTAAATGAAGGTCAGGAGTAATTTTTTGGATGCCTTGAGCACAGTGCGTGTCCCAAGCACTGACCACACTCACTCGGCATGTTTAGCCACCTGGCAGCTCTGCTATAGCCAACCCAAATAGTTCGTATAAAATTGAAGCGAAACAGCAAACAACCATCATTCTCAGAAATGTTCACTTTTCCTGGGATTTCTTTTTCTCTCATTTCCTTTTTTTTTTTTTTTCCCCAGACACACCAAAAACAAGTGATTGAGTTGAGGTACTTGCTGAGTGAACTCAGCCTGGTCAAGGCTGACTGGTGTCTGGTGGAACCATTGCTGGAAATAAATAAGCATTTACAAGAGGAAAGTGCCCCCGCTGTACTTGGATACCAGCTCAGGCTACTCCTGGGGCTGCAGACAGCTCCCCAGACTTGATAGGCCATAGTAAACATGGGCTAGAAATCCTGATTGTGCCCCCACTGACACTCATGCTTCATCCTAGGCTATCCATGTTCCCTCCTCAGTGCCTTTTTTTCAGAAATGGAAACAAAGCTGCACCTGGAAAGTCCTGACTAGATCTCATTCCCCTACACTGCCACAAACACTCCTGTCTCCTGTGATTACCAGTGCTCTCTTGTTCCTGGGCCCAAAGTGATATTCACTGATCCATATGTGCTAGCTTTGTGTGTTTTGCTGGCACATTCGGATTGCCATTCCTGATCTTGCCTTGGCCTCTTCCAGGTTTGTCTGCTGGAAGGAGGCAGGATGAATGTTGTGCTTAGCTAATGTAAGAGAGCACTTGAACTGGCACAGGATCTTGGTAAAGCGGCAGAGGATCTTGGTAAAGCACCAGAGAGGAAAGATGGGAAGAAAAAAACATGGCAGGAGGAGGTGGGGAAAGTGGAATTGGCCAATAGAAGGAAAGGAGGCATGGCTAACTGAGGTAAGCAGAGAGGAGAGAGGGGATGATTGCCAATGGGAGGAGGACCTGGTGAAGCAGTGAAAAAGCCAGAGGTGTAGAGATAACACACAAGTGGTTGCACACAATTGAAATGCAGCTCTTCAGCCTGTGAGGATTTCCTTTGCCCTTGCCCTGGAAGGTTGCCCAAATATGCCAGCTTTTATTAAGGCATTTTTATGGCCTCCGAGCAGTAAAATCTCACTGTACTGGGGGCACTCGGGGGGGACCTGAGGGACCTGCATGGTCCCTGTGCGCAGCCAGCCCGTCGGGCCCTTGGCCTACGCTGGAGATGCTCCGCAGGGAGTCAGACCTGAGGAGGAAGAAGCAACCCCAGGCTCTTGCTGCACAATCAAAGGACAACCAGCAGTGCGTTCCCTGCTCCGTTCCCCATCGAAAGCAAACACCACAGCTGGCTCCACATCACACCAGGAAGCTGATATCCCTTTCCATGGTGCTCAAATACAGACAGGGCAACAAAATTGCCCCTTTGACTTTATGCTATAGGATGCTTCCCTCTGACAGTTTTCTTTTCAGTCACAAGAAAAGGAAAGCGGGGAACAGTGCAGCTTTACTTTCCTCCTTTGCTTACCTGGCAAAGAATCCACAGGTTTATTTTTCTTACCTGTGGTTTTATTTGTCAGTCCAAGTATATCAAATCAAACATAGGTTTTGGTCTGGATGGATCTTGAAGAGAAAATGATACTTTCTTTCAACATTTTGTAGATCAGAAGAAGTTAAGCAATGGCTGTAATTACAGCAGTATAAGCAGCAAGTGATGTGGGAAGAGAGATCAGATGATGACCGTCAAAACTAATTATGTGCAACAAGACCAGTTGACCAGAGGCTGCTATAGGAAAAAATGAGCCAATATGCACTGCAACCTGTGCAAAATAGAAAGCATACTCTGCAAATCTTTGGGGGAAGGAAGATATATTGCCTTATCATTGATGGGTTCTTCAGAAGGATACATAAAGGGATAGTGTGTCAGAGTCTTGTCCACCACCTGGTTCTCACTATTTGCTCACCAGAGAGGAGCCAAAACAACGGAATTCTATATGAAGGCATGACCTAAAGTTCATTTAGCCATTGCTTAAAATTAAAAATGCCAGGTTGTATTCATGCTGTTAGTCTGGAAAAAAAAAAAAGAACTTTCAGAATCTCTCACAGGAACAGAGCATGAAGATTCTGCTTTTGGTGTGGGCCTATCTTTTACATTTATGCCTCCAAAGTACAAAAGGAGAAGTCTACAACCACACTAACAGTTTTCAAGTTTTTGTGACTCAGAGATCTTTCCCAGCAGAGATCCCGTGGATCTCATCTAGGAAACACATACTTAATGTGTGACCTGTTGGAATCTGCAGAGAAGAGGCTGAAACTCAAATGCTTTATAATGGGGAAAACTGTCTCTTCACCAAACTACACTTTCAGGGTGACAGCATTCCAATGTTGTGGTCAGGTTTGTTGCTATTCCCAAGCTTTTTCTTCCTTTTGTCAGACAACATCAACGTCTTTGGCCTGTACCTCAGAAAGCAGCTAACACCTGCTTTCACACCAGACATGGTTGGACATCCAAACTTGGGGCTCCAGGGAGCTCATTTGGCACCAGTCTTGGCCCTGTTATTAACTTTCCATGTAGTTTCAGCCAAATCACATCAATTCAATATCCCCCTCCACAGAAGCAAGGATATAATTTCTCCTTTTGCTCACATCTCTGCCACCACAGCTGCTACCAGCACCTCTAATAACCTTCTCTTCACAAAAAGCCCTCCCCTGGACCAAGACTTCAAACGAGGTCACGCTTTCATTGGAGAACACCTCAGGTCTTCTCAGGCACCTGCTGTTTTCTGCTCTTGAGCACAGTTTCCAAGCAAGAATCAAATTATGATTCTGTCAGGCCAAGAGCAGGATATGAGAGCAGACATGAATCCCTGTCTGCCCAGGATTTGATGAGCAATTCAGTTTTAAATTTATTGAATATCAAACAGGCAGAGGAAGAGGACACTGAGCTGTTTCCCATGGTGTTCTCTCTCTACCTGAAAATAAAGGCTTATAGATATATTGATAGCAAAACTCCTCTTTTTCCTTTTCAGTCAACAAAATGTAAGTCTCTTGCTCATCAGTGAGCTATTCTGGAGCAGACTGTTTTGCATTTGGTAATGAATTGCATACCATCTTTAGATAGAGATCTTTTGGAGTCATTTTTGGCATCTCTGAGGAAATATGCTCTCCACCTGCTCGCTGTCCAGTGCAAACACCATTCCTACAGCATGTTTCACTGCTGCAGACAGATTCTGCCACCTAGTGCATCCAGATGTGTACTAGCCCCATGGCACACCTGGAACAGCTGCCTGGACCCCCACTCCTCACCAGGGATGACTTTATTTCTCCATAACACCCCTTTCCTTCAGTCACTGAAGGAAAAACACTGCCACCAGAAGCAGTTTTCTGAGAGATGGACCTGGGAACATATTTTCCCAGGACCTGGATCAGTTCTCAAAAAAGCCATTTTGATTTTCATTTCCATTTAGCAAATGGTGTGTCTGTATTTCTCTGTAAGTAATAGCGAGAAGTAAAAGGTGAGACCTCATCACAGTCTAAAGCTTCCTCATGAGGAGAAGTGGAGGGGCAGAGACTGATCTCTTCTCTGTAGTGACGGTGAGATAACTTCAGGGAATGGCCTGAAGTTGTGTCAGGGGACGTTTAGGCTGGATATTAGAAAAAGATTCTTCACCCAGAGGGTGGTTGGGCACTGGAACAGGCTCCCCATGAAGTGATCACAGCACCAAGCCTGACAGAGTTCAAGAAGAATTTAGACAAACCTCTCAGGCATGTGGTAGTTCTTGGGGTTGTCCTGTGGAAGGCCAGGAGTTGGACCCAGTGATTCTTGTGGGTCCTTTCCAACTCAGGATATTCTATAATTTTATGATAATAAACCGGGTAAGCAGATGCAGGGGGACCCGATTTTGTTCTGCTTTTCTTCTTAGGTTATATCCCTTTTCTCTGGCTTGCTCAGGCCAGCATCCAGGAAGGAACAGTACTGTCTGGTTTTATGGTCTCTTTTGCCCCCTTATTCTGTGAGGTTTCCTCTGTGTCATAAAATGAATGGCCTTTCAGAAAGTCCTCAGTGCACTAACTTTGCTTCCAGTCATAGGTTAAGTAGTGTGGCTACTGAAAAAAGAGAGAGTGCCCAGCGCAAGGCTGGATTAGAGATTGTCAGGAAAACAAAATGGGACTTAGGTGTCCATGTGTGGCCTGACTCCCCTCCATAAACTGAGCTACTCCCTGTGTGTGTGTGTTACACAAGACATACTGTCTCCCTCTGAGAAATCAGGTCTGGGCAGTGTCAGAGAGGGAATACCAAACTGGACACAAAAGATACGATATTTGACAAATTCTGTTTTTCAGAGGAAAATTCTTCTTTCATTTTGCAAGAACAGTTTATAAATCTTCAGTCCAGGTTTGGAAGTCTTAACTCTTCCACACTTTCCTTCTCACAGAGCCAATGATACTGTATTCTGACTTGACAACCACCAGCTTTTTGAGCTCTGCACTGAACAAATATCCACTTCTTTCCTCATCTCTCATCTCTGGGAGGAAGGTATTTGTTTTCCTCCACAGTAGCAATATAATGTATTGCTTCAATCCTTCATTAGCTGCCTAATCCAATTCATGTCAGCTTCTTCTCTTTTCTTCTGCCCCGTGTTTCTAACCTTGCATCTAGAGAAAAGCTGTCTTTACTATCCTTTTTTCAAACTGTTGACCCACCTTGCAAAATTTGCACTTCTCTTCTGCTCTGTTTCTTTTTCTCCCATGCTTCTGATGGTAAACAGATTCAAACCAGTAAAGAGGTATAGGGTTTGCATCACTCACTGAAATCACTTACCAAGAGCTTTGGTAGACTCTCCACCTCTTGTGTGGCTTTTATATAAGATCAGAGCCAAATCAGTGCCAAATCAGAGCAGCAGGTGAGAGGGCCTGAGCCCAGAGCAGCGGGAAGGGGGATCCACAAGCTGTTTTCTCATGCAGTGCCAAGAAGGAGGTGGAGGACCCCTCTGAGCCAAAGCACAGCACAGCTGGATGCCAGGGTAATGCCCTGATCCTGCCCCAAGGGAAGGATTGGGAATAGTGGTGGGGCACAGCTGGGGTGGGAAGCAGCTTGTGGTGCATCCCAATACTCCTGGCAGCAGAAAGGGCTGTTCCTCAGGTGTCCCCTCCTCAAGACCCTCGCCTACCTGTAGCCCTCTTCCTCTCCATTTGTGTTAGTCCCGTGACACATCATAGGACAAATATGGCACAAATAGGGGGGTGTTTCTTGCCTCAGGGAGTCAGCTGGGGCTCAGGCTGTGGGGCTTACCCTCCTCTGAAGTACAGGAGCTGTAAATCCAGAGGGAAGGGGTTGGATCGGGTGAGGATCCCTACCTCAAATGATAGTTCTCTCGAGCTACCCATGTCTCTCAAATCCCTCCTGCCCTCCACTCAGACCTTCCTCAAAAGTTTCATCACTTCCATTCCTCCTCTGGAATCCACAACTTTTCTTCTCCATCTCCAGCCTGTAAAGCTTCGATTTTAAGCTACCTGGCCCTGTGACCTCTTTCTGAAATGCACCTGCCAAAAAATAACCTTAATCACCTCCATATCTTCTCTGCAGTTTTCTGTGATATTTCCTGAGCCTGCTTGACACTCATGGTCTCCAAAAGCTTGCTGATCTCACACTTGCCTACTGGAGTCTTCCTGACCGATCCCAGCATTCTCATCCCCATCTCCTGAAATCCCCTGGCCCCTTCCAGCCCTTCTTCTCTCACAACCCATTCTGCTGCTGCCCTGAAAAGAAACTTTTGCCTACACTGCCAGAAAGCCTTCAGCCATCTCTGATTACAATGGAAAACTTTCTTCAAGTACTCTCTCTCCCAGCTGCAGGAAATCCTGAGGGGGCTATTCAGTGACCTCCATAATGAAATAGGTCAGATTAGATAACCACAATAAGCTTTCCTGGCCCTAAAGGCCTGCTGCAAAACAAATTGCATGATCTAGCACATAAGAACATGGATTAATAAGGACATTCAGGGAGGACAAACCGCATGTTCCTAAAGCCTTTGAAACTCCAGATGCCAAGAGCAGTCTAAACCTATAGATCTAAAGAGGGAGGAAAACAAGTGTAAGTGCAAAGGAACAACCTATGTAGCCACGATAATACCAGCACTACACCCGTATCATTTGTTTTGTATTATTAGACAAGTTACTCAGACATCCCGTATTCCCCAGTTTGAACTAGCAAAATGCCAATGGACAAGGAAAAAAAACACAAAAGTTTGTTTTTGTAGGAATAATGTGATGACACATTTTCAGCAATATATACTATATTGTCAAGCCCTCATTAGACAAGCCAAATATTTTTGTGTAATTTCTGCAATAAAATATGAAAGCAGCAACATTCAGACAGAGAGGCTGGCTTTTGTTAGAGTGGAGATCCAAGAATAACAGCTTGTGAATTACCAACACCATTGTTTGGGGAGAGAAAGTTGCTTGATATTAACAAATTCATTAAGCCCAAACTGACACGCCTGTTAAATCAGCCATTAGTCTCAATCTTTACGGATTTGTGTCCCAAACATACCAAATACATAACACCAATCGTGGGTACTGTGTTGGGGCACAGATACGTTTTCCAGCAGATGTTAACGATGATTTATGACTCACATTTCTTCCATGTACTATGGCACTCATACAACTCATTTGTGCTACGTGCTTGCAAGAGTCATTTCACCCACCCACAATGCCAGGGAAAGGCGATTGTCTCTGCGGATCAAAGGGAGCGAGGCTTGGAGCAGTTGCAGGAGCAGCACGCAGGTGTCTGGAGCAGGGGATGAGGAACACGCTTGTCTGCTCAGGCCCCCCTCACCAAAGAGGCTCTGAGCCTCTCTGTGATTCCTTCCCTGATCTCCCATCCCAAGTTATCGTCCCGGTGGACAACTGACCTGCAGCACATGTCAATGTTCCCTTTTTCAGGTAGGGACCATGCATGAGCCCCAGCCTAAGTGCAGTCCAGGGCCTCAGCACATGGCAAACCTTTCTTCTTTTTCCAGTAGAAACTGCCAAAATGATCTAGGAAGATGGATAACAATTTGCCCAGGAGAAATTTGGCGAGGACACCAGTGTAAGTGTTCCAACCCCTCTGATAAACTTCATATGATATTACAGCTTTAGGTATGCACCAACAGTGTCTGACTACACAAAGTTTATTTATTTGCTGCTTGATCTGTTTTTCTTTTCTTTCTGAAGGTCAGTTTCTCCTTGTCTCCATCTCATATCTTTGGGAGATCTGATCCAGGATAACAGAAGAAAAAGCTGGTTTCCACAGTATTATCAAGATAAATTACAGCAAAACATGTGGGAATCTCTATTTGAAGTACCCACATTGCTGAACATTCATTTTCTTTGTTATCTCCTCCTTTTTCAAAGGAAATGGTTGTGCCTTCCACCTCAGCTGAAACTCCCATTTGCCCAGCAACTTCAGAAATCTCATTTATACTGTGTGAGACTGTCATGTTAGGCACTCAGATTTGGATCTGGAAGGTCACAAACTTGAGTGAACATCAAAATATGACACCATTATGGTGGAAATGCTCTTTCCATTCCTTAAAAACAGTAGGAACAGTAAAAGATATGGAGACATTGAAAGATAAAAGTTTTTACAGAAGCAGCAAACCCTTTTAGGCTCAGGCTAGCCTAGGTTTAGCCCAGTTCACCAAGAAATCATTCTTGAAGCTCACATAAATCAATTTTAGACAAGGATCATGCTAATTTTCACCTTCTTACCTGTCCACACGTTTCATTTATCTCCAAAATGGCACTTCATTGTCAAAAGAGATCTCATAAGTACTGTAGAGATGTGCAACTCCCATCACAGTTAACTGACATCCTACCACCCCATTTATGGAACACTGTCATCTGGAAAACGTTTCTTCCCTGCAGTAGTTTACAGCCTATATAGAAGAAAAATGTTAAATTTGGAGTGATGGAGACTTTCAAGTAAGAAAGAAACTCAAGGTTCACTTTAATCCCTAGGTCCCTGGGAAACTCAGCTGCCAAGTATCTGTCCTACCCAACAAAGAAAGCCAAAGAAGCCCTACTCCTACGTGTCACTGTCTTTTACCAGTCAAACAGAGCTAAGCTTTAGCTGGATTAAAGCAATACTGCACAAACCACCAGAGACACATTATCAAACAAACCCTTAGACAGCATGGAGACTACCATGGCAGGATCAGATAGGAAAGACAGATCGGTGTATTATGCTTTTGTGTAACCAAAGGGTAGTATGAAGTAGCAGCAAATCATCCGTGTTATTCCTTCACCCTCCTCAGGGAATGCAGGTCCCAGTGAATCCAAATCCACTTCTGCAGATCTTTCAAAAAACCCATGGAAAACTTCCTTCCTCCTTGCTCTGTCTCCCGTAACAAAACCTGTCCCCAAAGTCCCCAACCAGCCTGTGGTAACCACAGTAGAAACCATAACAGGACATAGAATTCTGTCAAGTTAAGCCTGCCCTATACCAATACTGATCAATAAGTTATGTGCTGTGCCTGTCACCTGCATGCAGGTGCCCACAAAAAGTCAGTGCTGTATTGACACTGTATTGGCAATGTCTGCTGCCACTGTCAAAAGAATGATGTGGGACCAAAGACCAAACCAGAGTAGCCACCAATTAAAACCTGCTCTGTTTTGTCAAGAAATGCTCTGTCTCAATTGAGAGTGCGCAGACAAGTAGATAATAAGCCACAGGCCTTTGTTCTGTGAAATATTATACTGGTAAACACATGAAAATATTGTCATTGGAAGGCTGCTCAGGCAAGCACTGCCTGTCTACTGCACTTGTCCGTGTTCATTAAAGCACAGGATGCTCACTCTAGCTCATCTCACCAGCGTAAACGCCTGCAAAATAAGAGTTATATTCATAGTGGAAAACAAATGAGTAGATTAGGTGACTTTGTTATTTAAGACGACTGAAGACAGTGTTCTAGAACCTCTCAAAAGCATACAAGCTGTAGCCCTGAGCTGAAACAGCCCCAGAAATTTCTATTATTTGGGAGTGTGGGTAGAGTTTGTGGTTTGTCTCACACTTTGCTGAATCCCTCCACTTACTCACTCTCCCTTTTTTCAGTCCCACATGTAGTGGCTGAGTTCTGGCACTCTGTCCAAGTCTCCCCATCCTGGGAATACCGACCCCATTGGTTCTGGAATCAAAATGACCACACGGCACTTATAACATTTCCAGACAGACATAAATACACAGATTAGTCTTTTCTGCATTTTTCCTCATAAAAACAACAGCAGCTTCGAAGCGCATTGGCACAAGCACTGAGATTAAGTATTGCAACCTGCTATTGTTGGCAGGGTTGCTCTGGCTTCTTCTGCTTTCCCCACCTCCTTGTAATCCTCTCTCCTCTTGGAGAGTAGTTAAATGCTATGTCCATTCATGTCACCACGGAGTAGTTTTGGCAGATGCATGCCCCAAGGCTGGGATGTTTTTACGAGAACCGTTTTCATATTTCACTGTTTGCCTGGCTGATCCTTTATCTGTTCTAACAGTTATACAACTAAACATACTGAACCTTCTGTCAGATGATTACATATTCCATGTTGAATTGCAGGATATGGAAATCCTGCCAAACACAGTCCTGATCTAACTCTGTCAACTTCAGTGCACAGCTAAGAGTGAATTCAGACCTTGAACTCCTTTACACTGGTCTTTGAGAATAAATAGAAGTGAATCATCAGTAACATGTCTTTGGTTTTGTGCATCTATGCCTTTCTAGACCTAAAGGCTCCTGTGGATGCCCTTTAGCTGCGAGTGATGGGCTTGTACATACCACCCCTCTGCTCAGAGGTGTGTATTGAGGGCGTTAGAATCCCACAGTCTAAAGCTGAAAGCATTTTGGTCTAGAAGCAGTGGTTGCCGGGCTCCTGAAGAAAAAGAAAAGATGGCAGCAGATGGAGCCCTTCCCTTCACTCCTCACTGTTGACCGGGCAGAGCCAGGAGGGAGGTGGAGGTGAGGGAGGGAGGAGCAGAGAGGAGCTCATTTCCCTTCTCCACCCGGCAGCATCCTCCCGGTGCTGCCGGCTCTGGCTGCACAGCTCCCAGCGGGCACGGGCTGCACTCATCTGCTCCTGGTAGAAAAATTCAGGGGATTTTTCAGCTTGCATTTAAACATCCCCAAGACCATGAGGTGTTTGGGGTTTTTTCTGAGGAAGACCTCATTCCTTTTTGAATACATGATTCCCTACAAAACTGCTTCAGGAGGAAAAAGCTGATCTTATCTATTCCCCTATCATTCAGCTATTGCTACTGACTCAAACCATTAATACAGCCTGACGGTCTGGGGTGCACCTGGTGAGAAGTGAAGCAGACAACAGATGATTATAGCGAGAGTTCAGGAAGGAATTTTCTCCACAGGAGAATCCTAAGAGAGAATGGACACATGGAAAGAAGGAAAAGCAAATGTACTGTTCATGTTTTAAAAATAGCTATCAAAGTGTTCTGTAACTCAGATCTCAAGATTTTTTCACAGAATCTCTGAGTCCTCCTATTAATACTGCCACCTGGACACCTCCCAGACATTTTAGCCAGCTTATCATGTGTTTATCTTATATTTTCAGTGCTGTTACTCTGATCACAGCTGCCCACACACAACCAGCGTTCTTTTGTATTAAAAGCAGAGAAGGGTTGTTTATTTTTTAGGTTTTTTGTTTCTGTGTTTTGACAAGGGTGGCAACCTCATCTCCTACCAGTGTCAAAACAGCATGAAAGAGGCCAAAGCAAAGGAAAACTCAGTCATAAAAAGGTGGGAAGGGAAGTTTTCAGCAGGAAAGTTCTTCAAAAGTATCACAGAGAGTGGCTGAATAATCGTCCTCAGCATCTCTGTGTGACACACACACTGAATTTCCAAAGCAAAAGTCATATTCTGTTACTATTAGCATTTCAGTTCCTCAGTCCCCCAGGTTGGGGGACCACAGAGCCGTTCTTCTCCTCAAACCATTTTTCCCTGCATGACTTCTGCGCAGCTCCTCACTATCCCAGCTTCTCTGGACCCTATCAGCAATTTCTGCTCACAGCAGATTTAATGAGGACTGCATGTTGCGGGCTATTTAGTTGGCTGTAGCTATAATTAGACAGCTGACAAAGACTGGCTGGTTGTGTGCTCTTTTTTTCTGTGATTACATATCATAGTTGGTCTATGTGCAAGACAAAAGATGATTTTTCTTCTTTGTCACTCCCCAAACTCCTCAAGGGAGTTGATAAGAGTACTGGCTGCTTTCTGCCACTTACCTCACTACTAGCAAGAGGACATTGTCATCATTTCTAAGCCAATAAGTGTGTTGAAGTGACATGTGGAGGAATTCAGTCAGTCTCCTGCCTATGCCAGCACTTTTCCCTCTTTTTGCAGAAGTTCTGGGGTTTTGCGTTTTTTTTGGCGGGGAAGGGGAACATAAACAAATATTTTAATTTTTAAATGCTATGCTTCTTGTTTCATGTAAACGGTTGAACTGCACCTCCCAGTGCACTGTGATGTCCTCACACACCAAAGGGAAGCAGTGCAAGGTGGCAATTCTGTGACTACAGCAGGACAGACAGATGGGGTGGGGCCCATATAAGAAAGTGTGGACATGAAGATGGCCTGACACAGAACTTTCTAATAATATTTTTTAGCTGAAATATTTCTTGGTTTTACTCAAATCTTTCTCTTTTTCGTGCAGAAGACTCAATCTTCCCATGAAATTCGAGCCATTTAAGGAAAGAGTCAATGAAAATGTTTTTAAACATAATGTGCTAGTAGAACATTTGTTAGTTTATTAAAATAAACACATTATCTTTAGTAATCACTCACAGTAAAAACCTAGACTCAAAGTCAAGCCAGAACATATATTTTGAGTGAGAAGACAGCATTTCCAAGACAGTTACTTTTCTAATCATAGTTCAGGACCTTACCAGCAACAATAAAACTATCTATAAAAGTACATAGAGCCATTCTTCATCTCCAGTTCACTGAGATGAGCAAGCAGAGTATTATTACCAAGATAAATGGGTAAAACAAATTCCTGTAAAATAAAGACAGATTTAAAAAAAAAAAAATGAGGAAAGACTTTTGATCCCTAGTCTGTGAAACCTCTCAGTGAAGGCGATGGAAATTATACTCATGTTAGGACAAGGTTTCTACCCTACCAAAAAAGGCCATAAACATGGAAAAGTCAGGTGGCAGATACTGGCACTCCTCAAAACCTGAATTTGCTGTGGATAACACCACATCTCTCCAACCAGAACCTGTCCAGAAAAAGACGGAATTTTTATCCCAAGAGAAGCAGAAACTTCCTATAAGCTTTGCACTCAAACGTACAAAATGGAAAGGTCGCTCTTCCGTGGACACTGGCCAGAAATGGCCCTGCTAGCACTAAGCTTTATTTCATGGCATCAGAGGGATGCAGGAGTGGAAGTAAAGCCTACGAGGCAGCAAGGAAAGCTTCATCCTGACTGTGACCAACTCAACTCCAGCTGACACATTTTCTATCAGGTTGCTTCTGGCAAGTGAACAACAGAAAGTAACTTCTTCGTTTTAGCAGCTACCAATTTCTATCTTTCTTCCTCTGTCAAGAATGCCCTGGCTATTGCTTAGATAGTACACAAACAGCTTCCCCACCGTCTCTCCTGCTTCCTTCCACTGTTCCATAATTCAGCACAGCACCTTGTAACGCTCAAAAATGATACCCCAGGGTACCATTCCTAACACCTTCCCAGTTCCCCCCCAAAAGCTGCCCCCACTTGCCTTTTGGGCAGACCTCCTCACAAGTCAAGCGGGTTGGTAAAAATAGTTCTCCCTGTCTGCTCCACTTCTGATTCATGGTCCACTTAGGTAACGTCTCTTTCAGCTCCATGGAATGGCTGGGGCCTCCTGGACCCCAGGGACATTACATCCTCATAAATAAGGAGATTTATTTACAGATATAAATCAAGACACAACGTTTAGAACATGCTACAGGGAAACAGTAAAATGCAAGGAGAAGGAAAGAAGAATAATCAAAAGTCGAGGATTCTGGCCAAATTCTTCTTAAAATAGCTCTTCCAAGACATAGTGAACATTGTATCAAACTCACACAGGATCTTAGCTTCTTCATGACTCATTTCACTTGAGCTGGAGAGTAACAATTTCCTCCCTAGCCACCAACTCACATGGCTAAGGCTAGGTAGATAGAGCTCAACCTGTTGTGATTGATCAGGCCCCTCTTTAGGGTAAACGATGCATTTCATCAAACGCTACCATACATCAAGATGTCAGCATCCAGAAAATCGTCCTCTTTAACACACACTGACCCCCCTGCACACCCACACACACCCATGCATGCCCAGCCCGGTGGTCACATCATCACCTGCTAGTGTTAACAGGCACACAAGCAATTACAGAGCAGACATCTGTTCAGGATGTTGCTCACTGGATCAGCATCTTCACGCTGAGATCGCTGCAAGCCTCTGAAGCATTAATGTTCTGACTCTGTGCTGTCTACTAGTGCGGGGTGGTTTGTCTGTAAATGTCCCTCGTGCTGGCACAGCATTCATTGATGTGAGTTATGCTGGTTCAGGTTCTGAGCTAAAGCAATGCTACTAATGGGAGAAAGTCAGCCTTGTGCAGACAAGATGAAGCCTACTTCTTTCAATTATTGCTAAGTGGGAATTATGGAGTCCTGTGCGTAGGAAGGTTTTGCAAATTTGCCTATAAACAATAAGCAAACAGTGTCAATATCATGTTCTGTTTGACAAGATAGGAACCATCTCAGAGAAATCAAATAATGATTTGGAAATTAAAAACAAAACACAAGTCAGTTACAGGGTCTCATCTCAATTACACTAAAGTTTTAAAATGTTCCGCAGAATGAATGCCAAAGCAAAGTTTGAGTTTTCACTGTGATTTCTGAATGTAGACTGACGCAACTCCCTCTGAGGGCATTGGCAATATCTTGAGATTGGCCTCGAAGGTAATTAAAAATTAAACTGGACAGTGGTTGCCAAGAGGTGCTAAATGCCCTTGCCAAGTCCCTGGCATGCTGGTAGTGGAGGAGCACAGCCCTGGCCATGACACTGCAGAGGTCATCATGCCCCAACTTCTGCACCTCTGCACCATCACACAAGTGCCAATTCTTCCTGTGCCCATCAGGTATAAAAAAAAAAAAAAAAAGTAAAAATACATTTGAAATACGTGTGAGCTAGACAGTACTCTGGACTTCACCACACATGACCTCAGGTGGCCATGAATAACCCATGGGTATCCCAGCATCTTCGTACATCCAGCCTAATTCCCCCATCTCTCGTGGGCTAAGAGCCAGGCAGAGCAGTGTGATTTTCAGGATGGGCTATGCCACGTGTTGAACTTGGACCCCTTCTCTGTGCCACTGTCACTAAATATTGAAATAAGGGGAGAGAGATTGGGAGGAGAAAGAGAGAGAGAGAGAACAAGAACTTGTATCTAATACACACACAACAAATTTTAACTGTACAGTTGTCTAATGTTGCCCACCCCAGCAGCTGGAGCCCATGTACTGGAGCTGGACACAGCAGAGGCTGCACCCTGCTGCAGCACAGCCCCAGTGCCACAGCCACAGCACCTCAGTTCCAGGTGGGAGAGCAGCACACATGGCACCCACGGGGGCACCCACTCATCCCCAGGCCACCACGGGGATCAGGCTGATCCCAAGTTCTTGGAGGCTTTGAGCCCACAATGGACAGTGCCATCAGGACATGTGTTTGCTCCATGCTGAGGTGAAGGTGCAGTGGGGAGCCAGTGCCAGGGCAGCTGAGCCAGCTGCTGCAGGGCACCCGGGCTCCTGCTCACATTCAGTGCCTGTGCTATATTCTTGTCCTGAGCAGGTGTTCCATGCCTCCTCACCCCAGACATGGTGCTATATTCTTGTCCTGAGCAGGTGTTCCATGCCTCCTCACCCCAGACATGGTGCTATATTCTTGTCCTGAGCAGATGTTCCATGCCTCCTCACCCCAGACATGGTGCTATATTCTTGTCCTGAGCAGGTGTTCCATGCCTCCTCTCCCCAGACATGGTGCAGCAGTGGCTGAGCTCGCTGGGCTGCCGTGGAGCCGGGAGCAGGGCGGGAGGAGGGAGGGATGGCCAACACTTCATTCAGTGATTGCAGCCCTCCTCCAAGGCTCAGACTTTGAAACAAGACATTGGCAGGACTGCTCAGAGAAATGATTTCATCCATGTATGAATTAAGCCAAAGAACACAGTATTGTCCCTTTGGTGTTTATTTTAAAATAGTTATTACATGTTCCCTTTTCTTTCAGGAACATTAAACACAATGCTGCACATGATTTTGTTCAGGAGGGCTGCAGATGGCTGCGATGGGGGAAAGTCGGTGGCAAGTACTGACATATGCACTATGGCAAGTACTCAAAAATGAACTCCTCATTCCCTTCAGCCAGAGGAATGCTGAATTCCAATACCATTTGGGGGAAATGAAGATCAATAATAGCTAGCAGGTTTATTTGGTTGTTGATTTTTCTATTGCTGGGCCACCAGTCCTGTTGTATTTTTACTCTTTAAATCGAGAGCAGACCTTTGCAACCAAGTGCCAGCATTTGGTAGCAAGAAAGGCTTTCCTCAAGCAGCTGTCCTCTGAAAAACATGCCGTGGTTTGAAAATGTGGTTGCAAAACATGGACAATGTGCACAGGAGTTATTAATGTTTGCAAGAAAATGTGCTGCTTCATCTCCATTATGGTCATTAACCACAGCTGTGGTTTTGCAAGCAAAGAATTCTGCACTCATTCTTAGAGCTGAGGTTTGGATTTCAGAAGCAGAGACACAGGTAGTTCCTAGAATTCCTCTCCCAGCTACAACACAAACATATATAGACTGGAAAAATACTTCCCTTTCTCTTAATGGACCTAGCACACATTGCAGAAGGAATTTAAAATGGGTTTAATGTCAGATGTTTCATGTGGGCCATATTTCTCACAGTGAAAAGGGAATATATACTTTTTTTTTTTTCTTCTTTTTTTTCTTAAGGGAGACAATACGCTGTCCAGGAAAACAAAGCAAGCCAGCCAGCTCTACGGCCGTTTGACTGGGAGACAGCTCCAGAGTCATTCCAGTACTGGCAGTACAGCTAAGCCAGAGTTCTCCTATAAGCCAGATGACACACTTGGAAAAATATATTCCAGAGCTTGTTATCCATCCCCTGCACATGCCAAATTTGCCCATATGGGACCACAGGTGTTGGCTCAACCCAAGGAGGAAATGGATGAGAAAAGGCAGCAAGATGAAGAGTATCAGTATCTCAAGCAGTGGGTATCATCAAGCCAGTGCTGAAGTTGCTACAAGCCAATTTCTGATGAAAGGATTGTGATCTTTAGAAAGTCCAGTCCAAGGAAGAGGGTTCTTTTAGGTACCTGCATGGGCAGGTATTTAAAAGGCCAACAAATAAAATGCCACTCCAGCTTGAGATGCTCCATTTTCACACGTGTAGGAACACAATAGTTAAATATTTGTGGGCACAGGTGATGGAAAGCATAGCCTTCAGCTTTGGTGGCACAGGGCCTCTTTTAGGCAGTTGACCATTAAGTGATTCCCCAAGCACTGTTAACATAACTCTCCTTACTGTGATGTGAACAGGTCAATGCATTCACCTCAGATTCCAAGCTGGTCCTGTCTGGAAGTTGTATCTCTGTGCTAGTGTAGTAGGGTGCCCAAATGAAACATCACACTGGAAAGCAGGATATATTATCCAGAGAGCACTGCAGTATTAGCATGGCTGTGTGGCTTCTGGAGCCAAGACCAAAGGGGTTGAGGGCTCTCTGAACCACGCAGATGTAACCAGGGAGGAATTTGCTTAGCACCTGCACAGGTCTGATCTTTCTTCCAGGAGAGTGAACTAAAGCAGAATTGTCCTTGACTAAGTGCAACATACCTAAATTTCAGTTCCAAAGGCTGGCCCCAGGCTGCTGGCTGCACATGAGTCAAATCCTGAGCAGTACACGGATCAGCACTACATTTGTCATTGGGAAAAAGCATGGGAATTTTAGCATCAAAAGTACAAAAGCCCAGCACTTGAACAGGAACAGCGTCTCTTACATTGCCGGCTTGAGCCATCCAAAAGTTGCAGACAGGTTCCCATGCTCATGAACTTGTCTTTAGCTAAAAATCACACCACAAGATATGATTTTAATAACACATTTGGGGTTGATTGCATTTGCTGTCTAGGGTTTTTTTTTTGCCACTGGGGTCTACTTCCAAACACTTCCACAACAGGAAGGCTCAGAATGTATTATTTTATACTATTTTTCAAATGAAAGCTGAGGTTCTTATGCAGTCATCTTAACTCCAGGAGCTGTGTTTTTTAAGGCACACACCAAATGTCAAGGGACTCACAATAAAATCTCAAGAATTGGCAAGATTGCCTTTGCTGGCTTTGGGGAATGAGCAGGTTGTTGTTGGAGCCACACATTAGAGGGAGACACACTCACATGTTCTTAACCAGTGAACTGTGCACCGAGGTATAGTGGCAATCCGCCCAGCACTGACATAGAGCAACAAGAACAGGATGCACAAAATTCCCAGGCCTCTTAAGCTAATGGAGAAGCTTTGTTAGTTTCACTAACAAGGGAACCAATGACATAACCTGTCATAAACATGTTGGGGCCATTATATACACAGACATGAGATATATTTAAACTATAAAAACCCATTTAATAACCAAAAAGACAGCTGCGTAATCTGCACATTGCACTCACAAAAAGGAAATAAAAGTAAAATGAACTAGAACATGTGTGTCAGGAGAGAAAAGGGGTGAGAGAGGCCTGAAGACCGCTCAGAGGAATTTAGGACCTATTTTAGCAGGAAAGCACTCCTATCCTCCATTCTCTCTTGCTCTGTACAAACCCTATTTTTACAGGGTTTTTTGATTTTTTTTTAATAGAATTGTACATACACTAACAATGGGACAATTTTCAAGTACGAGGAATAAGCTGGGAGCAGGACTTTATCTTCTCTATTGATGTGGGAAAACAAATGTGTGCTCACCTTGGTGTCCCAACGATCTGGGACCCATCACTCAGGATCGAGACTAAGTCCAAGGAACACAGTGAACAAGCCCTTTACTTTCTTGCATTGAAGTGCAAACACTGAGACACAGTATGGCAGAAAAGAAAGGGAGCTGCTCTCTTCATCTATCTCTGCCTTTTGTCTTAAAGGCATTGCAGATTTACGTGCAACAGGAAAACTGACTCAAACATATTTAACTAGGACTACGCTCACAATGTATTTGAGGTATGGAGGTTTTTATAAATCATATCACTTATGTTTTGCCATCTCTCTGAAGGACAGGTTTAGCTCTATAATAACTCACTGAGGTTTTGTCAGGATCAATTTACATTTGTCAGATGCTCTGCAGTCTTCAAACAAAAGCCATAAAAAGCTGCAGTGCACCAGTATTTCATCCTTTTAAAGGTTATGATTTATAGCCCATAGAATGGGAAGGAGAGGCAGTGGAGGGATGTATTTCTCTCCCAGCTGCAAGCACTGATCTTCTCAAGAGAGGAACCAATGTACAAAACTCAGCAACATGTATCCTTAATACTAAAATGGAGATTGAAAAACCCCTCTGAGGTGCCTAAATGTCTGTATCTAATTTATGCGTAATTTACAATGGAAATAGATGATTTAAAAATGTATACAAATTGTATCCTTGCACATCAGGGCAGATAGATAGCTTAACTACAAAATAATGAACATGAAGTGTCTCTTGTGAGCTGCCAGGTAGACATTTTGATTGCCCAGATTTCATTAAACTCAAACCAGAGAGAGCTTGAAGTCTTCCAAACATTCTTTAACTCTATCAAGTGTGTCGGTGCTCTACAGCCGATGACAATATATTTCACCAGAGTTGCCAAAAAATTGTTTAATTTTAAGCGATGCCTGTATTGCATTACTTTAACAAGTTGAGCCAGTGTGTCGGGCATGATCAGCTCCATAGAAGAATAAACCCATTGCCAATGTTTTCTTTGCCTCCATAAAACCAATTTCACACAGCCATTCCTTAACCAAGGAGAAAGACCACAAAAACAACAATAGAACCCCTGTCATGTCCTTTTCTCCTCTAGCCCTCAAGTCAGCATTGCTTTTCCCAGCTTTGCCAATCAGACTCAAGTGAGTGAAGAGTTACAGAGAATGTCTGTACTGCCAAGAGCTATTTCCAGTGGACTTTGATCAAATGATGCTGTAATCCCTAATGGGAAGCATACTTCATTTATAAGGTATTCTTTGGTGTCATTCCCAAGGAGCAGACATACGAGTTTTTGAGCAGCAAAGCCCTTTCCCTACAGAATGTCTGTGTGAGGGTAGCACTGCCATGTCCAGAGCAGGCATCCAGGCCTCCCCAGGCCAGTGGGATTTTGGTTTTAGCCATTGGTACAGTCAGAAAAGGCCAAGGGGGTCAGAGGCAAGGCTTAGCTCTGGAATTCCCTCAGCCACAGACCTTTATCCAGCAGCAATGACAAACACACAGCAGTGCGCTCCGATTTTATCTTCTCCTGCGAGGAACACGACGGCAGGCTGTTCTGACATTTGCACTTCTGTGCAACTTTGTTGAACTTAAGAGACTCGGGTTGTTCAGAACAGTATTTTATTTTCCCTGAAGGTTTATTCCAAGACCAAGGACAATTAGCTCACATTTTAACAAGGAAGCAATTAAAGTGCATGACGTTCATAAAAATGATTTATCATGCTATTAAATTAGGATGAAAATCATCAAAGTTCATAATAGCCAAAGAAAAACAAATGTAAATTATCTTCATACTCGGTTTGTACCCCGATGCTTATCAGCCTGAAATGCGTGTATTTATTCCCCAGTGCTGCTGTGCAATTTTGTCATTGTGTCTGGCCATTTGGAAAACCTACCATTTTCATTCTGTGCTGAATAGCAGCCCTTTAAATTGAAAAGGCTTAGACAGCCCTTATCTGCTTAAAAGTTCCTCAAAAAATACATTAGGCTTCTGGAGTTAAAGGTGTTTTGGGCACCTCAGTCAAACCTGCTGGAGTCAGGGGTACCACTGGACACAAGGAGAGCCCCTTGCCACCTAAAACCCGCTGCTTCTTCCATCTATCCATTTGTCTATGAATTTACAGAAAAGGCTGCTGTCATAAATAATAAAAAATCTATTATTTTTTATATGCCTTCACTTTTTTGTTAGTTTTTTTTCACTGTACTTACATTCAAACCAAAAAAATTTAGACTTTTTTATGAAATGGCAGTTTCAAACCAATACACTTTGCTCCCATTTTCTTCCCTAGCATATTTGGAAATTGCAAAGATATCTATTTATTATGAGGTATAAATATGTTAATAAGTCTTCAAGAAAAGAAGACACAATGAGAATATGTCCTAGTGGTAGCAATATAGAACCAGAGAGGAGTCTTTCTACTACTGGCTGCCTCTGTGATACTAAGAAAAGTTACCTGTGCCTTTGTTTTGGTGGTGAAATTACAAGATATTAACTCCTTTGTAAGACTTTTGTCTGAAAAACATTTGGGCACTTCTATAAAGAAGCATTATGTTCTTTTAGGCAAGGTTTCCCAAGCAATCAGGGTTTCCCTTCCATACCAATATACAGAAGCCCCTTGTAGCAGCTTTGTGCTCTTCGCTACCATCTTTCATAAGAATCCTTCCTGCACCTCACTGCCAGCACCTCAGATTCTGACCAGAGAGCAGCTTCAAAGCCTGGCAAAAGATGCATCCCTGCAGAGGTCCATTTTGCACAAAGTTTAGGGATCCTGCCGTGCTATCAGAGGCTATGAGCCTGCTGGCCCTTCCTGAGGCTACAAAGTGATGAGAAGATACACCTGAGAATTGCAAATAAGGCCTCCTGAGCAGTAAAATCATCAGGAAAAATCTATCTCTCAATAGGTAAGAGCCAGTTCAGATAACTGCCTTCCTATCCTAAATCTGAAGCACGTGGGAAATTGAGCGCCTCACTTATTAATTGCTGGAAAGATTCCTGGTTTAGATGTCTGAATTCCATGTCAACGACAGAGTTCCTTATAGATTTAATTTAAGGGAATTGTTAATCTACTAGCTACATATTAAATTGATTTGCTGAATAGGGACTTGTGTTTTAAAGTCATAATAAAATTCTCTTACTGTGGACACTGTTTCCCTTGCTATAACTTGGTAAACATTTATTTATTAAAATTTGGATTACACAATTTGCAAGTAATTTTCATAGGTACCTTAAGAAGGCTCCCTTGTGACTTGGAAAGCATCATGCATTATCACATCAATGCAAAGAGAGCTAGTAAGAGCTTAAGTACATCTGTTTTCTAGAAAGTAAAATTTAAAAAAAAATAAGCGTTTCAATTCCCCATTTCCTTAGCAAATCATCCTTACTTTTTTGAAAAAGGGAAGCATTAAATGCTCTGTCTCCGTGATGAGTTCTAAATAGATATTTTCAATGAATTATCCTGATTGAGCTGCCTGTCAAGATAATGGTATAAATTGCTCCTTCAATCTGCATTTACAAACTGATTTGAACAGCCTCAGTAAAGACTCACACAAAAGTTAAAGGAATCTGATGTAAACCAACGATGAGATTAGTGTTCAGATCTCCTCTCACAGACAGGCTGTTCTGCAGCTGAACAGACTCAGGTTACAGTTTCTTTTATGTTTTTCTTTAGTTTACTTATTTCAACTCTGTTTAAATTTTAAAAGTATGAGTGGCAGGCTAGAAAGAGTGTTCTGAGATAGATAATGAAATATTTCCAGAACTTCAGGTAGTGCATCTTAAAAACTTGCTTTCACCAAATGAAGGACTGAATTTTACATGTAGGACATGCATTCAAATATTGAAAGACACACAAAAAAAGGGATTTTAAAAACTAGAAATTTTAGAGCACTTTACATGTGATATGGGCTTAAAAGGCAGAAGTATTGCAGGTCATATTAATGAACCTCAATCTCATATAGAAAATGTTATTTTTAGTTTTTCACTTCTCTGCTATAAAAAAAATACTTTTTTTTACTGTGTTTAGTTTAATTTAGATAACTTGATCATTAGAGTGATCCCCGTTTTATTTTTTTGTAGTTCAGAGGATTTAGGTGTTCCAGTACCTTTTAACAGCATGTTCCAATACTGTTTTACCTTCTCAATTACTTTACAGCCATTTATAGAAGAAAAAGGAGTAATGATAATTGGATATAAATTTTCAGTATTCATGTTCTGAAAAATGATTAGATGCCTTGAAAAATGTTGACATACCTCACAGTTCTGTTTTGCTCTGGTTTAAATATCAGTGTATTTATTAAAGCTGGTTGGAAAATTTAATCACATATAATATTTTCTTTTTCATCAGATGTGAATTCTTTCCAGGTTTTTTGAGACTCTCATTTTTCTATACATCTCAGAAAATCTGTATTAAATGAGGTAGGATTTATTCCAAGTTATCCAGTGCATATCTTCAAAGAAGTATGTTATGCATATATCTTTTAAAATAACTTATTATGTAAATAGTCATTAATACAGAATAGCTGGGGAAAGATTACTTTAAAAAATGTTGTCTTTTAAAATGCTATGTGAGAGAGATTTAATGAAGATAGTGAATATCCTGAGTTACAGTTCTGTAGTTATAGTTTGTGCAATATTTTACATTCATCAGATTTAACTCTTGAGGTTATTTTCTATGGGGTTTTTTTCATGAATACATGTTATCTGTTGTTTTCCATTAGCAGAAACTAATTCCTGAAGGGAACCATTTTTTTCTTTTTGAACTTGCTGTGTGATACATGATTTTCCACTGCAAATAACTCGTACATGTAGTGGAGAACCATCCACGTGTGGATGCTCAGACTCTGATCTCACATCTCTGGGCACAGACGGCTGCAGCCACCCACAGCTCCGGCACAGAACCCGCGCGCGGAGCTGCCGCAGGAGCAGGACCGGCTCCGTCACCTTCAACAGCCAGCTCAAGGTCAGGGGGAGTTTTGGGTGCAAGGACTTCAGAAATAACCTCACAGGTGGTTCTTAGACATTAAGAGCTGAGGGTATCCCCTCCTTCCCCCAGCTTTAGGGATCTAACTGAGGCTAGTTTCGAGCCCAGTCACTGTAAATTCTCAGTACGGTCCTGGAAGAAAGACAGGCTTCGTCTCCACTTGCAGCGCAGAGGCAGAGCTAAGACTGGACACGATGTCTGGAGAAGCTGACCCCTGTCTGTTGACTGCTGTTGAGTGTGACCTGAGGAGATGCTTACTTAGGCACTTCCAGAAATTTCCTACAGCTCGGCAGAATGGATCCAGGAATAGAAGTACTGCAAGAAAAGTGGCACATCTGGGTCATGGATTTTGCCAAAGATGCTTATTATAGGAGTGTTTATATAAGTCTGGAATGAAATCCTGCTAGACATACACTCCATTATTTTTTTTACCCTCTGAGCAGATCTCCCATCAATCTCTGTGGTGGTAACCCAAGGTAAAACCTTGGTTTGTAAACACACAGAGGTTGAAGTACACGAGCGGTCCTTCTGAAGTCAATAGACCTGGCTTTTTCAAGAGGGATTACTTGGCATGTTTGTAATGAGCAGGACTTCAAAATGGTGATGCCCAAGCAAAGGTCAAAGGCTTTCAAAAGAGAGGAGGCAGAAGCGGTTCAGTTCCTCTCAGTGAGAGGAGAGACAAATGGTTTTAACTGCTGCTTGAAACTGTTCTTGCTGCCCAGAAAGCTGCCAACTACCTGCCATTGCCTGAAGTTGCCCAGATTCAAGGAACAGGGGGGAATATGGCCAGTCATTATAGTGATTTCTGCCTTGCCAAGAGAGCTGAACTACTGCAGCTGCATGTGGGCTCACACCAGAGGAGACAATATTCCCAAACTGAATATTAGTTTGGGAATTAGTTAATATGAAGAAATTCAAAATATTGCTCTGAATTTCTATTACATCAATGGGAGTTTCACTTTGGAGCCTTAATATTCTTCAAATAAAAAAGTTTTTGTGCCATATAGAAATTATATTATCAATGCACTTTTCTGGCAGCACAAAGATATGTTTGTCACTTCCTTGCATCTCCCTCATTCTAAAATATGACTGAGGCCATGGGGGAAGAACACCATCAAGTGACAGATCCCATCTCAGGGCTACAATCACCTTTTGGGAGCAAGTAGAGCTTGCTAAACCCACCTTCCTCTAGCCTGAGGAAGGACACTCAGCTTGACAAGTATGTTCCTCATCAGGCCATTGGGGGGTTTGTGAAGTGGCAAAACCAAACAATCCTTTTTCATGTAGGCTGTGCTGAAAAGTGACTTTCCTTTTATAAACCAGGCCTGAGTCTCTCTCAGTCATGTCTGTTTTCTGTCCATGATCATTGCAGGGGAGGGAGGGGAGTCAAAGTGATTCAGCACTTGAAGCCTCATCCAAGACTCTGCACAGCTTGGATCACCGTCATGTTGTGAGGCAGGAAGATGACAGGAGAATCTGCTAGCAGAATGCCTCAGATTGTTTGTCCTTGCACTTAATCCACTTTATATTTCCTCTCACGCCAACACTAGCAGTAACCAGCAGCTTTGAGACACTGGAGGGTTTGTGTAGCTCTTGAACATTGTTTTGCTTCAATTTTTCCTCTCAGTGTTGGACTTCTTTTTTCTCTTTTGTGATATATGTGGTGGTTATGAAAGGTGTTCCTGTGAAAACAATACTTACAATGGGTTCTATTCAGTTCACCCAAGAATACAACAGGAATTATACTGAAGGTATCCAACTATTGTAAAGTCATGGAACAAATTAGGTTGGAAGAGACTTCTGGAAGTCATCTGGTCAAAACTTGTACTCAGAGCTTCAAAATTAGATCAGATTGCTTTAGGCTTTGTTCAGTTATGTTTTGAAAATCTTCAAGGATGGAGATTGCACAGCCTCTCGGGGCAATCATGCCAGTGGTTAACCACTGATTGTGAATGTTTTTCCTTATATTCAGTCAGGATTTCCCTTGCTGCAGATTGTGACTATTGCCTTCTGTTCTTTTGCTATGAACATCTGAGAGGAGTTCAGTTCTATCTTCTCTGCACCCCTCCTTTAGGCAGCTGGACACAACAGCGAGTAGATGCTCCTTATGCTAAGAGAACCCAGATGTCTTGACTTCTCCTCCTGTCTCAAGGAATCACTGTTTCCCTCAGCCTACTGCCTACACTTTGGCTAATACAGCCTAGGGCACTCCTCACTGGCACAGGAGCCCACTGAGGAGTTCTGTCCCATTTGATGCCCACCAGCACCCCTGCCTATGTCCTCTGTTGCAAAGCTTCTTCCCCGCCCTCAGTCACTCCCCAGCCAGCAGTGGTGCATGGGGTTGCTCCATCTCAGGTTCAGGACCTCACATTCCTTTTTGTTGAGCTTTCTGAGGTTCTCATAGGCCCCTTTCCCCAGCTTGTCATGTCTCTCTGGATAGCAGTCAAACCTCCAGCACACTCAGTGCTCCCCTCAGTTGGCATTATCCATGGAGGTGCCTGCCAGGCCATCACCCGGGGCAGTGGTGAAGGTGTTTGACACCATCCATCCCAGTACCACAGCTGAGAGACACCACTCAGCACTGACCACCAGCCAAACCCCAGCTCATTAACCACTCGCCTCCAACCCAGACAGATTTTCAGTCACCTTTTTATTCCACGTCTCCCAAGTCTGGCTACAGCACCTCTCTTGCCTGTGGACATTGCTCTGTGGTTGAGGAAGCATTGCAAAAATTCAAGCACAAAGATCAGAGGCAGGAGAGCTGGGCTGTTTCCCAGTCTCTGCTGTGTGACCTTCAGTAAGTGGCCCAAGCCACAGAGACCAGATGCTACATGTTGTTTAAATAAGAGCCTATACCAAAGATTGTAGATGCAGCTGCATCTGGGGCAAAACTCTGCTTGTGAGACAGCTGAACTAACATCACTGCCAGCAACAGGAGCTCATGCCCAGAATTAATAAATAAATTTAAATCAAAATAAAATTTTTAAAAATACTTCTGTAAAGATATTCCCTCTCCGGCATCTAAATCTTAGCATAATGCTTTAGGCTCAAGCTTAAGTCCTCCTCTCTACAGAATGGTGACAAGATAACCTAAACTGTATGCTGCAAGAGTGCCAGTGGTGCCACTTCAGTGTCGCATGTGAATTAAGAATAAAATATGCAATCAGCTATAAAACTTTTACTGCCACAAAAATCCCCTTGCAAGGCGATTTCAGATGAGGAGCAAGCCATGGCAGTGACTGGATGATCTCTGTGAAGGCTGCAGCACACAGGTATATTCACAATCTGCTGTATTTTGAGTACTAAATAATATTGGATCAGCAGAAATCCATGTCCAGTGTCAAGATGCACAAAATTAGACAGCTCCATGAGACGTCACAAGGGCTACACAGGAGCCAAGCTGATTAGAGCAGAGGTAGGATCAGAAATCATCTGCAGAAAGAGAGGCAAGAGCCTCCCAGCCACCCCCTTGCCAAAAAGGGCCTTTTTCTCACCACACAAAGTCTCCAGAAAATCATTGCCATCATTTCACATTAGGATTCAGGACGTTTGTGCATGGCTTGCTATCATGCATCCTTCTTTGCATGTGTTTTCTTCACACATTGGTAACACAGGGGAACATCCCAAACAGGGATAGCACATAGTACCTGTGACTAGGCAACAGCCCTTCTCTAAGCCTCCTTCCACCTTACTGGCTTGCCTTCCTGACACCAGGAAATCTGGGTTCAGCCTGAAACTCCATGGAGGTGTGTTGAATGAAGCTGCAAAGTAAGTTGTATGGATACAACATAGATATAGCTCTGTATCTGTGGGGTTTCTGGTGGACAAAAAGCTGGACATGACACAAGAGTGCCCTTGCAGTCCAGAAAGCAAATCATGTCCTGGACTGCATCCAAAGCATTGTGGGCTCCAGGTCGAGGGAGGGGATTCTGCCCCATGATTCTGCTCTCATGAAACCTCACCTGCAGTGTTGCATCCAGCTCTGGGATCCCCAGCACAAGAAGGATATGTATGTGTTAGAGAGGGTCCAGAGGGGGCCACAAAGGTGATGAGAGAGCTAGAGTACCTCTCTTATGAAGACAGGCTGAGAGATCTGGAGCAGAGGAGGCTCGGGGGAGGCCTCTAAGCAGGAAGATCTCCAAAGAGAAAGATACCTCCTAGTAGCCTTCCACTCCTTATAGGGAAAACTTAATTACTTATAAAACAGAGGGAAAGCAACTTTTTCACACTGACAGATAGTGATAGGACAAGGCAGAATGGTTTTAAACTAAGAGAGGAGAGATTTAGATTAGATATCAGGAAGAAATTCTTTACTGTGAGGGTGTTGAGGCACTACAACAGGTTGTCCAGAGAATCTGTGGATGCCCCAGCCCTGGAGGTGTTCAAGACTGGATGGGGCTTTGAGCAACCTGGTCTAGTGGAAGGTGTCCCTGCTCATGGCAGGGGCTTGGAACAGGATGATCTTTAAGGTCCCCTCCGTCCCAAACCATTCTGTGATTCTGTGACACTCAGCGCTGTTTGTCCCTGCCTGCTGACACACCGATCCTGAGCAGGGATGCTCTCTGCCCAGAACAGGGAGGGAAGAGAAGCCCCAAGGAGCCCCAAGGATCACTGTGCAGCCCCTGGGAGGTTGGAAAAGGGGAACAACACTGCTCTGACAGCGGTGCCGGCGGCAAGATCCAGCTCCCTTCCCTTGCCAAGGAAATTTCCTGGGCAAAAATCCCGGCACAACATCCATCAATGTGCCCTGATAGCGGCGGGCTGCGGTGCCCCGATCCCGGGACGATCCCACCGCTGCCGCCGGTGCGGACCGCGCTCATCCATACGGAGGGGAAGGGAGACACCTAATGGGAACCGGCGCTAAAAGCGGCGGGGCCCGCGGGGTGTAGGAGATCGGGAACGGCTGCACAACTACCGCTCTGAACGCTGCTTTTGGAAAGACATACAGCCGGGTAGGCTGTTGTTCCACCCCCACACCAAAAAAAACATTATGTCTGCAGGTGACAGCAGCACCGTGCACTAGGATCAGCCTGGACACCCGGAGACAATCGGCATCAAAATTGTTTTCCTCAAGAGAACCAAAGGACACTGTGGGCCATGAGCACCAGGTCCTACTGAGAGGTGGGGAAGTCTGACAGGTCCCACAGAACACAAAGACTCAGTTCCTGTAGTGCAGCACTAATTTAATTCCCTAATTTCTGGCGATAGAAAAAGCACACAAGGTACCAGTGACATGAGGCAGTGACCTCATAGATCATCTTCCCAAACAGACCTCCACTCACAGGGAGGCTGAGTCTGGTGAGTTATAGATACTCTCGAGTTACCCAGCAAACATTCCCTACTAATCCCTTGCAAGCGTCCCCGGTACCAAGTACTGTTCCCATTTTACAGGTTTTACACTCCCAAGGGGATGAGGAGGGCGGCAGCTCATCAGACTGATGGAAACAGCATTCACCCCCCCTGACAGCAACATGACAGGAAGAATTAGCCAGTGAGGCCAGGCAGTAGATCACCTCCACAGCCACACAGGCAAGCGTGGAGAACTCACAGACAAGAGAGCAGCCACGCAAGCCACAGAGTGACATCGGGAAGAAACCTCACAGATCACTGTTAATGACAGCTGCTCAGCAAGGAACAAAGTGCTTCATACTGGTCATGGGCTGAAGCCCATGGTTGTCCACACTGGCCATCATCTCAGACAGATGTACAGCATGAGCTTGCCAGGGATTTCAAGCTTTTGTAGTCCTAACCAGCGTTGCGGTAACCCGAGATAGGAAATAAAAGCGATTTCTTGCCAGCATTCCTGGATGTGCTTCAGGGTGAAAGCTGTCTGCTCCTCTCTGGCCAAGCTGTGCCTATAACTGTGTGACTCTGGGGAAGCACATGAGTGTTTTTGTGGTGAAAATGTGACTCAGCAAGTTCTGTGCTCAGCTGGATCCTAGAGACAGCCGTGGGTGTCTGAGATGGAGGTGAAATACCACCAACAGGCTGATGACAACTCCATGGGAGATGGCTGCCCACTGGTGCAGGTACCTGTGGGGAGCAGGGTGGGGGATGCCACAGTGCGTGGCAGAGGCAGCAGATATGCTGTAGAAAGAGATGGAGATTAGTATTACAGGTATTAGGGGTAGTCAGGAAAAGGGCAAGAGAAAAAAAGGAGCACAGGGCTCCTCTAAAGGAGAACAAGAGAGGGGAAGGACGTACTAACATATGTCCCCCTGAGAGGGAGCCAGGAAATTATGCTGATAATAGGTCAATACCTGTTGTGGAACTGACTGCAATAAGCATATCAACAAAATATCTAATTCTTTAATACAGTCAAGCTTTTTTCTTGGTTCCTACCAGTGAAAGGCATGTCACACTTAGCACAGGACACCAGAGGTAGCAGCAAGGGGAGACACA
This sequence comes from Oreocharis arfaki, assembly GCA_013398015.1. Classification (NCBI taxonomy): domain Eukaryota; kingdom Metazoa; phylum Chordata; class Aves; order Passeriformes; family Paramythiidae; genus Oreocharis; species Oreocharis arfaki. Next base: position 91,267 of record VZRR01010711.1, on the reverse strand, counting down.
GGTCTGAGCTTGGCATGCCCAGGGTCTGGGAAAGGTTTACTTGTGTTTAAATCTTACTGAAATAAATGAGATTTAAGCAAGGGAGCAGGGGCTTAACTACTGCACTCAATAGAGATGTTTTCTTGAAACAGGCCCTTTGTCAAGAAATGGTAATTAGACATATTTCCTTCTGAAGACATCTGCCTGTGAGGACAATTTCATCATCTCTGAGATGCTCAAATACATTAGTAACAAGGCTCCAGGCAGACAGAGTGCTGAACCTCTCAGATCCCAGTTCTGCTACTGCAGATCATGACATATAGTGGTTTGTTCTGGTTTCTTTCTTAAATAACATCCTAAACAGCTACTTCGGTCCTGCTAAATGCAGGACTGCTCCTATGAGAAAGATGACAGTCCACTCTTGGGATTGTAACTCCTTCATACCAGGACTTAACAGACAGCTCTGAAGACCACCACCGTGCTGGTGTCACAGGCACTACAGAAACGTGCAGTGCATGATCCACATCCTCCACCTGCGCAGAAAAAAAGTCGTGTGCCTTCAGCAGAAAATAAACCCATGCAGCCAAATACCAGAGTGAGGTGGGGGAAAAGTCAGACAAATTAAATAGATGGATCAGATTCCAGCATGCCCCAAAGGTCACTCCATGCAGGGTCTGCTGGAGGGAAGGTGGGAGCAGCGTCGCTCCTCCAGGGAGAGTGCCAAGCTACCAGTCTCTTGATGATTAATCCTGGGGAGAAGGAGGCAGTGGAGAACACCCTGCCAATTGTAAATGTGGTGATGGGGCACTGGGGGCATATATATGCATCATTAGTCATCTGCAAGAATTTTGTTTTTGTAACCTCTGCATTTTTATCTGTCACTTCGAGCAATAAATATGCACTCCCGCCAGTGATTTGACATTACACTTGCTTTGGATGGTTGCCTTTCCCAAATATTAATAGTAACTCATTGTGGACACAGCATTGGTATTTAGTTAGATCAGACCAGCTTCTTTTAAAAAACAACTTTTCGTATAAAGAGAACAGATGTTTTTAATTTACACAAAGAACAAAAACAAAGTTCTATTGTTCGGTTATAGTGAACACAAACATTACAGACACAGAGAAATTAACACCAATTGCATGTTTAAAAAAAAATTAAAAGCCCATCAAGGTACAGGTCTGCTTATTTGTGCTTTTTCCACCACTTTAACGATTTAGTGACATGCAGTGATAGCAACTGTTACTTTTGGAATTCACACGCATTTGAGTGTGGCATGTTTTAAAGATAAAAATGGCATAAACACAAGGACAATTTCTAAACACACATTGTACAAAAAATAATAATAATAATAATAATTATAATATTTTAATAATAGCAGAAGAGGAATGTAAACTATCACAGCCCAGAGCATAAGCTAACTACTTGCTCATGGGGATAGGAAGAAATTGCCTCTCTGAGCTGATTTTTCTATAGTTGTTCCTTACAGGTATATTTTCCTCTGCACCATCTGCACAGAACAGTAAGGCCTCAACCCTCTGAAGCATGACATGTGCCTATGAAGCCAGACAGAGCAGTGGTGTCAGTGAGGTTATCTTGTGCCATGGTATGAAGTTCAAACAGAACTATCTTTCTGTGGTATTTTACCCTGGGAATTCAAGAGCCTTTTGAATGCATTTACAAGCTCCTGGTGCATGTGAGTGGGAGCAGAGCTCAGGCTCACAGCTCTGCCAAGGTGACCAAGCTCATTCCAGAACAACAGTGCTACCCTGCAGGTGGAGGCCACTTACACCTCTCTGTCTCACAGACACCCTAAGAAAACACGTCTCAGAGATAAAGCTTAACACCATTCCTGTTTCTCACCTTCTGAACCCACAACCTGGTTATCTAATTCTCATCTTACTCCAAGGCATATCTCTTCCCGTGGTGAAACGTCTCTTCTACTATCTCCTTGAAGATTTTCTTGAGGCTGTCTCTAGTTGAAGGCCACATTTTTAACTCACCTTCTAGGTTTAGAAACACTGACATAACAATATTTCTATCTCTATTTCAGATTTGCCAGTCCTGAAGTTGCAAGAAGACAAGGAGGGCAGAGATATCTTATATTGCCTTTTCCCAACCCATAAGTATAAGCAAAGATTCTATATAAGAAAAGACTGTTGCTCAGAGAAGTTGTGGATGCCCCATCCCTGGAATTGTTCAAGGCCAAGTTGGATGGAGCCCTGAGCAACTTGATCCAGGGGAAGGTGTCCCTGCCCATGGCAGGGGGGGTGGAACAAGATGATCTTTAAGGTTCCTTCCAACCCAAACCATTCTGTGATTTTATGATTCTATGAATCTACTTTTTATACATTAAAACAAGACTTTGCCCCATTCTCACTCCCATTGCTCACTAATTATTTTTTTGTCCAATGATGGCTGCCATTTTACTTTACCCCACACTCAGACTAAGTGTCAAACTATGAGGCTTACTTCAGATCAACACACAAGACCCAGAGAAAAAAAGCCCACCAGAAATATCTTAGCATTTTAACCAGTTGTAGAAATAAAGTTATCATTAAAAGACCCAGGACAGAAAAATTAAAAAATCTTTTTCCATAGTATTCAGGTGACCTGGGGATTTCAGTGCCACAGAACAACAGACGCAAACACCATGACTCAAAGGGCTGGAGCCTTTTTCCACCACTGAAAGCAAGCCTCACTGGGAGAGGTGCTGCTCCAAGTGGCTGGTTTTAAACCTTCAATCACATTATATAATACAAAGCCCAGGTCCAGACCCACACAGGAAAAAAAAGAAACCAAAACATTACATTCAAATGGTACCTTTCAGCTCGAAAGAACCCAAGCCATGAATCATCTTATCCACCGCAGAATGCCATCACCTCAAAGCTGAAGTGCAGCAGCTGTTTATTACCCTGCAAGAACATTAAGATGGGTGCTCTTTTGCAGCCAAAACAGCGAGGAAACCCGAGTAGACAAATATAATAACCTGGAACACACAGGCTTATCCTCCCTACCTTTATAATGAGTACCAGAGGAACTTTAGGGACCACAAACAGCTGATGCTTCCAGACGCCCAGTGCTAACTCAAGCGCTTAAGCACTTAAGCGATCCTTGGAAGCCAAAAGCGTTTGACCTGGACAAGCTTTGCTTTGCTTGGTTGACAGTGAGGCCAAGAACTGGCTATCGCACACTGACCACAATTTCTATGTCACATCCAAAGGCATTTCTGTCACATTTAGCACCACAATTAATGCCAGAAACACAGCAATCACGATGGTCTGAGTTGCCCAAAGATGCAGAAATTTGTCTCACTGCCTGTGGCAGCTAATTGCAGCCATGTACCTGCCCTGACATTTGACTGCTAATTAATAAATTGCAATCACGCTCTCTCAAACATGGCTCCCTCAGACCTTGACTCACAGTATCTCGGGGAGATGCTACATGTCTCTTGGAAGTGGCTTATCAAAATTGGAACTGTTTGCTATCCAAATATACTGAAGTTTTCACTCAAAATTCAAAATCTCATTGTTACACCACACTCATCACTGTGGTATCTGAGTACGGCCATTTCCAGCAGAATTCCAGCCCCAGCTGGATTCAATGAAGAGCCACTCGGACGCAGAGTTAACGCGGGCCAGGATCATGCAGCAAGTCCTGCGTGGGCTCATGAGAAGTTGTTGCAGAAGCTGGACTTCAGTTCCCACTGAATGAGAAAGGGTTTTGTGGCCAAAGGGCATCAATTAGGAGATTGCTAAAGCTCTGGGGCTCCGCTCCAGAGCACTCACACAAGATGTGTGCCACTGTTCCCTGCTGTGCAAAGTGACTGTGTCTGGCAGGGCAGTGGTAGGGGCTCTGCTGTTACTGCACAGGTCCTCCGAGAGAGGAAGAGATCACGCTGATTGCTCTGTGTCATGGGAGGGGATGTACCCCCCGGCTTTTGTTTATCCCATACTGGTGCAAAGTGCACTGCAAAAACAATTTCAGTTCTACAGCACAGCTCTGCTCATGCCTGTGAACCAGAGTAAGGTAAGAATGTTTGGGCAATGGCCCAAAATGGGGAAAAAAGGGAAATTGAGCCCTGGGTCGAAATGGCTAAAATGTCAACCTAAGTCTCCTGCACTTCTCATCCCGCCATGTCTCATCCATTCCACACAAGCTGTATTTTTAGCTCATCAAACCTCTCAGCCTTTCTTTCCTGGGTGACTTGCAGTCCCAGAGAAACAACTCCCATTAGGAGCAAAGAGTTTCCCAGGCAATATGCTTGGCCATTTACAGACCTGCACATAGTCTGACTGATACGGAGATATCGCAGCACTTCTGAAAACAAGATGTTTTCAGCAAAACACTCTCAGATAATCAAATAAATCAAAGGGCAACCTAACTGGATGCTCAAAAGCAAAATGTGCAGCTGCCAAAGTACTGCTGTTATCTCTGGCATGACTGGGTCACTGGGACATTTCACAGAAACAAAAATGTATTTCCTGTGTAGACCCAATTAAAATACCTCTGGGGAAATGTTTCATGTGTTCTAAAGACCTGAAGCCAGAGTTACCCAACTGGCCTGTAAGGAATGAGGATACTTCCCAGGGGTTGATGGAAAGCACCAAGCACCCTCTGCTGTACTCATTACAATTAGGCACAGCAGCAGCCTCTGACCTTGCAAATATCTGGCAGGAGGGTGCTGTGCCCTCCCAGAGAGCGGGAGCTGCCTCGTGCTGCCAGGAGCGAGCTCTGATAACATTGGAAGGCACTGCAGGATTCCACCCAAGTGTCCTTCCACAGCAGAAGCCACTGGTCTCTCCTGGTCCACACACAAGGTTTGGAGAAGACAGCACAATCTGTATAAGGTAACCTGTACCTTTCCTCCTGGGTCTGAGCAAATTCCATCTGCATGCCTGGGTCTGCTTTACTTCACAGGGACAAGGACTTTGCTGCCCTTGCACAGGTCTCTGGGGACAGATGGAGGCTGTGGGTCACTTGCTATGCAGGTAACAAGACTTTGGTTTCCACCTCCTTAATTTTCCATTTTGATGTTTTATTTTTTTCTCTCTGTTCTCCCTATTATTAGTTCATGTGTTTATACTGCAGGATCTGGCCGTTTTTCATGCTGTTCTGGCTGGGGCAAGGGAGGCGGATGGCTCCCCCAGGTTGGTGAAACATGATAAAAGCAGAGTGGGGAGAGAGGCAAGGATGAGAACTCGGTTATTTTGCTTGTAACACGATGTGCCTCTTCTCTGCCCTCCAGTCCCACTGACTCATCAGCTTTATATGTGCTCCCACCAGGTTTTGTAGAGAGCAGTTGCCGCTCCAGAATTTTTTGGATGAAACTGAATAAACTCTTGCTCCAGGGAAAGTTCTTCCAGCTGGAAATCTACGGTGAGTTACAAGTGGCAGCCCCAAATAACATGAAGTCTGGGGAATCACCTAAGTGATCACAGAGTCTGTGACCTGGATGCTGCTGCCATCTATTGATAATTGGTAACTCATCCCAAGGAACCTGCAGCACACCCTGAGCTGGGCTCTCTCACCTCAATTTGGCCACTACCCTGCAGAGGAGTAAAGCTGGTGACTACAGCCACAGTCTCCTCTGCCCCATGCAACTATGATGCTGGGAGAGGAGAAAGGATGGTCTGAGGAGGAAGGACTGACATTTGGCTCTCATTCTTTCCTCTGCTGAGCCCTTACACGTGTCTAGCAAGGAAAACAAAGGTGACATTGCAGATTGGATGTGTCCTGAACAGCATGACAACAGCAGTGTAGGCTGGGTAATACCCAGAAAACACACTCTCAATGAGTGCTGAGTGAGTGTTGCAGCAATTAAAGGACTTTGGAGGGTTTTTTAATTTCCTTTTTATTTAACACCACAATGGCATTTAAATACCAAAATTCAGATTGGACAAAGGGGTTCCATTTTCTGAGGAAAACAAAAATCTTTGGAACCAAAATGAAAACTAGAAAATGTTCACATCAGATTGTAAAAAGTATGTGATTTCACCCCAAACCTAATTAATTTCTTTTGAGATCAGTGCACTTCTTTTCTGGGTTATGTTTTTTTCTCTTTTGATTTGGAGGCAGAACTGAAAAAATCAAGTATGGAAAGGGTGTGGGCAGAAGGGATACCATTTATGAGAGTAACTGATACTGCTGGAAAAAACAGACCAGCCTTCAGGCACAAAATGCTGTTTGTTTCTTCCAGCTCTATCAGTTGGTCTCATAAAAGCTATTCCTTCTTCTTCCAAAATTATTCCCACTTATCTCCTGAGCCTATCCCAGCTGCAGGCATACGTCTACTAAAATGGCAGTTCTAGACCTGTCCGACATACAGACAAATCTAGAAATTGCAGTGGCAGCTAGTTAAACCCTATCTATTTGTACAGATTCTTGTGTCTAACCTAAGACTAAAATAGTTCCTTAATCAGAGAGCAGATAATTGACAAAATACGATGTTATTAACTCTACCATCATCAAGAGCTGAGCAGAGCCAGCCCCTGTCACGTCTCTTACTTCGCTCCCCCATAGGCTTCACAGCCTGCAGAGAGGAGCAGCAAACCTGATCGATATGTAGAAGTGCCCACCCAAAACAGGTTTGTGACCACATCCTTTGAGCAGAGTGAGCAGCATATTATCACAACTTGATGATTTTTAGAAATGGATGGGCTTAATAGCCCATAACTCTTTCTTAGAGAACAAAATCAGGGAGGGAGAAATGTAGGTGATGCTTCAGAGAAACTCTCCATAATAGCACTTGGAAGTGGCAATGGCACAAGCTTCTGGATGCAAGGAAACAGGCCTTGAAGTGCACATTATGTGTGTGAGCTTGAGTCATGCCAGACTGTCTCATGCACTCCTACACATGCCAGCACAGTGTCACCAATTCCTCAACAGCACATGTCACTGGAGAGCACCCAGCCCACATGGACAGCTGCCTGAGAGGGCCTCAGCACTACTCTGCCCCAGGACTTGCCTTGAGCTTTACATCCCACATATCTTTCCCTTTTTCTGTAGATCCTTATTCTGGCCCTGTTCTGCTGGATGAGAACCTAGCATCTCGCTGTGGCTATGTCCTGTCAGAAGACGTGTGGGGCAATCCCGTCTTCCGGGCGTCAGTGCTCGGCTGTCATGTGGCCAACGAGGTAAGGCCCAGACACGGGCTTGGAAACAGCTCAGGCAGTACGTCTTCTCCAAAAATACGAGATTGAGGTAGCATATGGCATTCTAATGGCATGTTTTGAGAATACTGAACTCAAGGAACTAGTGTTGGTAGTAGAAATGAATAGGCAATGGCTCTCTGCTGTGAGGTTTGTTCAGTGTGACTGACATGGGATTTCCTCTCTCCATGGAATGACACTTATCCTAATGCTGCTGAGTAGCTGCCAGTTCTCAAGCATATCCTTGTAGCTGCTGATTTGCCAGAGAGTTTCTTGAAAGCCTCTCTGGAAAGAAGTAGGCATCTGCTTGAGAAAGCAATGTTTGCAGTGTGATTCTGGCAGATCATTTCCTGGCTTAATTTGTATGGTAATATGCCTGTTAACACATGCCTAGGAACGTAGATCACACACATCTATTAGACCCAGATTTGCCTCACGTAACTTTAGCCATCTGAAAGATAATGTCTAGTCTAAACTAGTTGTTTACTCTTCTACAATAGTCAATGGAGAGAAGCAGGCATCTCCGGAAGGTGACTCACCCCTTCCAAAAATACATGTAAAAATGTAGCCTGGATTACCAATTTCTAAATGTTAGTTCAGATGAAATGTACCCAAAACCAGAACAAATCAGAGTAGAAACTTCATTGCTTGTCCATGTTTAGTCTGGTTGGTCCTGGAAGCCCCACAGAAAAAATATGGTAAAACGTTATAGGCAGAGGTTAGCTAACAAGAACGGGGGTGTGCAGTGTGCTGTGCAATGACTTGGATTTCTAGGCTGGAAAGTTCTCTGTAAAGGTTTTGCCCTTTTCTGTAGAAAAATACACATATATCAGATAGAAGGACAGTCCATGGCTTTGTGGGTGGCTCCTGGGGAGCTGAAAAACCAAAAGGATTTTTTACTGGATTTAGTCTAGTGCTAAACACTAAACATCATTTGTAGGATGGATCTGAACTACTTACATCAAAACAAAAGTTCCAGTACTTTATCTCCATGTGGGGACACACAAGGTCACAAACGGAAAAAACATGAACCTCACAGTAAGATAGGTCAGATCTTCCATTGACCAGCTGCTCCTTTATAGTGTGGCAAGAGTAGTGCTGAGATGGGGTCTGAGGCAAAGGCTGTGAGCGCTGAGGCAATGTCCCTGGCTCCAAAAGACACTGCACACAAACCATTTCAGACAGGGTGGTGTGTTGGAGGACCTGTCACTGCAGCTCTCAACCTGCTCTCATCATCATAAAACACTGTCAGAAACAGGACACTGGGCTGGATGGTCCCATGCAGCCACTCCTGCAACTTTCCACACCATCTGCTGAATTGCCTGTTTTTCTTCCCAGGCAGATGAGCTGTTTTCACTGACTGTGAACATCAAGGTCTCCTCATTTCCAAGCATGAGGGCAGCTGTCACCTACACCTACCCTATGTACTGCTCCTACGCTTCCTGGGCTTCAAGAGAAATTGTGTGTGAAGAAAACTACATGGAGGTAAAAACTGAAGGCAAGGCTACATCCAAGCTCCCTGCCAGGCACAACAACCTCCCCAAATTCCTTTCAGAAGCTGATTGTACCAGGCATAAAAGCAACCTGCTGATATTTAGCAGGCTGTGTAACTGTAGATCTGATTAGTAACACATTTACATGCCACAGATATTTTTGATGCAGTGAAACTCAGTTAACTGTACAAATGAAGTAAGGCAAGCCTCTGCAAGCAAATCAACAGAGAGCCTTAAAGGCCAAGCTCTTAAGCTCATGAGAGTACCTTTTGGTCATGAAGTGCTGCAGCATCTGTGAGAATGTCTTCCTCATATCTGACATAATAAAACCTAGAGTTTGCAGAGCTGCATCTCTGCTGCATCACACAACTCCCAGGACATGACTGTGAGACAGGACCTGCCTCCTGCCAGGTGGTACAATTGGGCTGCCCAGCCTGCTGCCATCACGTACACACCAGTGTTGAAACAAGGCAGTGAACAAACCAAACTTTATTGCTTTCTGTGCATGCCTACAACAGGCAGGACAAAAAAAATACACTTCTCCTCTTAGAACTCGAGGCTGTGCAGTCACGTCTGAGTGTTGCAACACACTTTAACCATGGTACAGATGTCTGAGGCAAACACTGACTCCATGCTCGGCGTCCTCTGACTCTGTCCTCTGTCCTTGCCTCACCCTGCAGCACGTGTGGGCAAGATTTACACCACAGCACCTACCTTAGATACTTAGAGATCCTGCATTTTCGGGTGTTCAGCCTGCATGGGAAGAGGGAACCAGTCCTGTTAATGCCAATAATCTTCTTTCCTCTATCTCCAGTGGAGAGACTCAGATGTCCCTGAAAGTCTCCAGAGTGGAATCTAGTTTACAGGTTACCAGATATGAAGCAGGACTTCAGGTTTACCTGGTTATACACTAAGTATTCCCACCACTATAAATGCCATGGTTTTAACTTTCATTTTAAGGCCACATAAATTACTGCCATCAAGAACCTCCATGGAGACACTTTAATTACCTCCAGGGAATGCAAATTGCTAAATCCTGATAGACATTGATCCCCGTGCCTTTAACAATACTGAAGATCTGTTTGCTCCCATTGCTCACAAAGAATCTCCTGTACCCCCAGGTGTCAGTGAAGACTGATGGCCCAGCTGTTTCAAATGACTACACCGTAGCATGGATGTCAGCACTGCCAGAGGTAAGAAGGGGAGTCTTTCCTAACAGTTCCTAGCCTGCCTCTTCTCTCTACTCTTATGAGTCATTCTTGGGGCATAGCTCCATCTCTGAAAAAAAAGGGAGATGACAAATTTGCCATCAAGTACTGAAAACCTCTCAAGTATTTTTAGACCTCTAGACTGCAAAAAGACATTTAGGTGGGAGAACAGAGTCATATGCTTGTTCCATTAGTGGAAACTGAGTTCAAGACAAACAAAGGTTGGTGGTTCTTCACACAATGGGTAGTGAAACTGTCAAACTCATCACTAAAAGATGTTGTGGCTGCTAAAAGCTTACTTGATCCCAAGAAGAGTCTGGAAAAGTTGACTGAAGATAATAAGTCTAAGACATACAAAATACAAAGAAGTTACAGATAGCTCAGGAGTCACTGAGATGAAAAATATTCGAGGCTGGAAAGAATGAGTGGGAAATGGTGACTGGAGCATCTCTCTTATGAGGAAAAGCTGAGGGAGTTGGGCATGTTTAGTCTGAGGAAGACTAGGAAAGGATCTTACCAATGTACACAAGTATCTGAAGGAAGGGTGTCAAGAGGATGGAGCCAGGTTCTCCTCTGTGGTGCCCAGCAGTAGGACAAGAGACAGCAGACAGAAACTGATCCACTGGAAGTTCCACCTGAACGTGAGGAAGAATGGAACAGATTGCCCAGAGAAGGTGTGGTCTCCTCTGGAGATATTCAAAAGCTGCCTGGGCACAATCCTGAGTAACGTTCTCATGGGGACTCTGCTCAGTCAGGGAGGTTGGACTAGATGGCCTCCAGTGGTTCCTTAACCATTCTGTGATTTTGTGAAATAGCGATGCTTGTCCCATTTTTTTCATGTCTTACTTGCTCCTTATGCCTAATTTCCTTTTGACTGTGCTCCCATCTGGCCATCATTTCAGGGGACTCTGTTCTAGGCCAGTATAGGCATTGCTATCTTCTTATCTTTGGTACAGTATGGCTACACACTATAAAATGTAGTCTGTCATTTGGCCTCTGGGCTTCTCCAACAGCCAACAGACACGGAGACAAACAGTTTCTCAACAGCACAGGTATTTTGTCCACAGTGGATTTGTTCAAGGCCACCCATCTACATTTCTTCCAGGGCTGCTAGAAGACTATCTCTAAAGATGCCTTGAAGAGCTCTAGAATTCCTTATCTTTACACATACACATATATATATATCTCAAGGGTATTTCTTGCCTGAGATGAACTAGTAGTGTCCAGTATCATTCCAGTTACTCCCACTTCTAACAGGAAAATAGGTGCTACAGTATCATAGCTTTTTAAGAGACCTTGGCAGACCTAGAACTAATGTAGCTCATCTCTCTCTTGCAGACTCAAAATGTTGCATACCAGCAATGGCAACTGATGTTTGTTTCTCCATCAGGGAGAAAGAGAATAACAGTAAGTGATGCAGTAAAACTGGGCTACAGCTTCAATAACACCCTGTCCCGAGTGTACCTGCGAGCGCCCTACCACAGCAATGAGTCTGACGTCAGCATGGTGAGTTGTTGATGCCAGCCAGACACAAAGCTCTGCTGTTCCCACTGCCTCTCCAGAACATCAGCTCCCTTTTTCTGCCTGGGCTCAAACAGGTCAGTGGTGTAAATATGAACATGGTCACTTCCACTTCCATGTACAGGCAGCGGTGGCTGCTTTTGCTGATTGACACGACTGTCTCCTGTCCTGTTGGTAAGGATCGCTTCCCTCTTCACCACCACTGACGGATAAAAATAACCACCTAAGGAGCTAGTAGAAAACACAGTCCTCCCATTCTCACTAAGAGAAGAGGTTTACAAGCTTCCCTCAGAGCAACATGAGCTGAGAGTCTGTGGCTTTAGTCCCAGATGAGCACAGTCCCTGCTGTGGTACTACATTACTTGTGTTCCCAGCACAGTGTCATGCCTTGTCCCTGGTTTCTCAAAACTCCCACACTAGATGCAGGGAACTGGAAACAAGTAAGACTGCTATAGAAGAGCCAGGGAGCCTCCCCTGGACTAACCCCACAGCCTTGGCTCTCCTCTTTCATACAACTCTATGCGAGGCATGCAGCTCTGCATCCTTGGGACTCACTTAGTCCTTTTCTCTGGAGAGGCAGGACTAGCCTGGCTTTTTGCAGAGAAGTGGTGGCTGCACCTGGCTCTCACAGAAGAGTATTAACGTGAACAAGTGATGAGGAAACACAAGGTTTTAAGTTGTCATGACCTTGAACCAATATTTCAAGAAGGTCCAAACAGGTTGCTCTGTGCCCCATTCCTTTTGCCAGTAGGCGCTGGGACCAGAAGGACAACAGAGCGAGTAGCTGGGAGCATGGCTGCCAGTTCTTCTGAATAAATTAATGATTCACCCGAAACTGGTGATTCAGGTCTGCTTCAAGTGCCAGGGTCTCTGTGACAAAATAGCCATCATTTGGCTAATATCCTACAAGGTGTTGCATCAGTGAAAGCTGCAGAGATATCCCGATGAAAGGGAATCGGGGAAAGGCAGAGACATGACTGACTGGTAACTCCAACTGCCCCTCTGGGACTGTCTGTCTAACTCCACAGATGGCATCAGCTTCACCAGTACTACACTAACATGGACCGTGCCAAGAGTTATTCCCACACTAGTGGTTCAGGAATCCACCTTTCTGTCTAAAAGCATTGTAATGGGAGTGGACAATCAAGTCATAGTAAATCCAGAGGAGATGAACTACTCACTGGAGCACAATGAGACACACATCAGAATAACCATCCCTATTGGAGCAGAAGGAGGCAAGCTAGAGGTTAGTACAAACCTGTCACACACAAATACATTTGAGGGCTTATATTACAGATGTTTCCAAATCATGATAATGCCAAATACTGATTGATTGCAGCTTAAAATTTGTAGATACAAAATATATTTGAAGAACTAGATGCTACTTCCCTGTGTTTTGAAAGCACCTACTCAGAAACTAAGAATTTATGATGACAAAGCATGATAGAAGCAAGAGACTGCCTTTTGTTAGTAATCTATATGACATAGTAAGAAATCAAGGGTAAAAGTATTCCTGGGAACTGGAATTCAATTGTTTATGTTGTTAAATAATGAAACTAGTCCTGGTTAATTCTGGCCTGGCTCAAGGAGTAATTTCCCCACCAATATCCAGACATAGAAAGACAGCATGATTTAGCATGGGTCAGGTTCTCTGCAGGTGGTTGGGGTGCAGTCAGCTGCTTTGAACACAGTTTTATCCTCATCAATACAGAATTTACGGATAGAGAGGTAATGTTAAAAAAAAAAAAAAGTTCAGTAGAACAGAATAGAATAGTTCGAGCTGACAGGCACCTTTAAAGAACATCTACTTCCAGACTCCCTTGCCATGGGCAGAAGCATCTTTCACTAGATCATTTTGCTCAAAACTCCATCCAGCTTGACCTTGAGTATCTAGAAAGGAGTTGGCAACATTTCTTAAAAATGACATTGGTGTGATTTTGACTTATCCCCTTCAGGAGTTCCCCTTTTGTATACCAGACAGAACAAAAGACATGACTGGTAATCCATGGATTGTAAAAAAACCCACAAATGTGGTGACATGCTACACTTAAATGAGGACACCTCTGAAAACCTGGTACTTCCTTATTTAAGATCTCAGCAGTATCTGAGCCACACATGGACCAGGCAAAAAGGCCAAGTTACCAAACAAAGAAGCTCCCTTAGCAAAATCCATCCCAAGCTATACTAGAATACAATTTTCTCTTTCTAATGTAAGAATTTTAACCATATTTAGTCATCTCTTTATTAAGCTACTGAGAATTAAGACTTAATCACACTTTTTACCTCCTAGAGCTCCATATCTGGTGGTGTATATGGAGTAATTTACAGTATTGACCTGTTTCTGGAGCACACGTGGACAGATGCAGGTTGGCAAACCACGAAGTATACAGTCATCAAATCCATCACCACACCTTTCATGCCACAAATACCAACTGTTATCAACAGTAAGTCATTCCTCTCACTGATTTTTACCAATCTTTTGCTGTGCTATACATTGCTCCACCTGACCTGTGCCACACATCTACATTTACCAGAATGTTCTCAACTCCCACTTCCAATTTGCTAGGCAGAGTCAAGATTCAAGTATCCTATTACAAAACAAAACAAAACAGACAAACAAAAAACAAACCACCAACAAAAACCCTTTAGCCTTAACTTACAAGTTGCTGATAAAAATGTAAACATTCCTTTAATGTTAACAGTCAGATTTTTTCCAGTAAGCACTGGGACTCTGGAATAAAGATGTAGTGATGTGCAGTCATCACACTGGGAAGAAGAACTATCTGAGGACAGCATTCTTTGATGCCATTTTCTCCTCCAAACTGCCTGCATTTGATACCTTGGGAGCATACTGAAATCATTGTGCCACCCAGTGCTGCAGTCATGGTTTTTAAATTGTATTTTCCAATACATTAAGGCACTAAACGTATTTGGAGCTTTCTGGATAAGTGATATAGAAAGAAAAAGGAGCCTCTTATCATATATTATGATAATTTTTTCATATTTTATGTGGCTGAACTAGATTCTGGATTTCTTTATAGTAAAGGCATTGCACATCATAATGCACCTCTAGAAAGTCACTGAACTCACTTCCTATAAAGTTGTATGTATTTGTTGTTAATCTCCTACAGCTTGAAGCAATTCTCATGTGCTCAGAGTATTTCAGATCTGACTAGAACACAAACACTCATTAATCAGAGCCATTAAAGAGATGGCTGCTGGCTAAGTTTCCTGGAATTTGAATGGGAGGCCACCCCAACCGCCTTCGTTATTCGATCCACATCAGCAGTAATTTGATGTTCTCTCCCTGCAGATACTGTGCCAGAGGAACGGCTATTTAATGTTGCATTTGGACACTTTCTTCCCGATGTCTCGCTGGTGGCAATCGCAATAGGAAATGTGCCATTTACCCTGAGGGAAGCACAACACCACGGCTTCAGGATTTATGAAACTCCCTTTTCTAATGGAACAAAAGGATTTATCCTGGAAGTCTCTTTTGATGATCCATATGTTCTAAAAGAGGTAGGATACAGCAGGTCACTTCAGCAGCAGAGTGGAGGATGTGGGGCAGTCCCTTTGCAGAACGTGGTCCGGCTTTTGTTAATCAACAACAGTTCTTTGATCATAAAGGTGTCAATGAGTCTGAGCTCATCTGAGTAAAGATTAGAGGCTTTTATGTCCCCACCTTGCTCTCCATAGATCTCTAGGCCATCAGTATCAAGTGTAATTAGATGGGATGAAATGTTACTTTCCTAAGTGCCTGTCAGCATGGCTAATGTCCAAGTGCACACCCAACAGGAAGAGGTTTGTCAAATCTGTGTTAGATGCTGCCCCTTGAAATAGGAGTGTCTAGAAAAAATAAATCAATTATTGCAATGCTGGCAAACACCAAAATCCAGTAACTCCTGAACCCACTGTTTGTGCAGAGCCATTTGACTGCTGGCACAGGCCATGCCCTGTGCGATCATGTTACGGACAGGGTCAGGGTACTCTAAATGTAATTTTGTTAAGCTTCAGACCGTTTGTAATCTAAATATTTGTAAAAAGTATATACTCACAGAGGGATTTCAATCTCTCATTTCAGTGGGAGGATGCATAACTGCAAGTCCTCTACCACTCTTTCAACCACACCACACAGAGCTGTGACGCTGTTACACGGAACACCATTGTGAACGCACAGGATTTGTGCAAATAGTTTTCAGGCTGCAGTCAAACCACAGTCAAACTGCATTAAGGATCAAAGCAAGCGAAAAAAATATAGAAGTATTTCTTTCAGGTTGAACATCAGGTTTTGCTTTGGGAGCACTTTCAGTGAAGTAAAAGAGGATATTGGGAGGGATCTCTCAAAGCATCTCCTCACACCTTCTGTTCAACCGATTACTTACTGTCCTGGGGTCAGCCCACACTCTGAGTAAAGAAGAATAAGGATTTGGGCCTGGATCTCCCTCTATGAGCTCTTTCACCACTGGGCTACAGAAGAACCACCACTGTGTTCACTTGTCTTCATTTTCTGAAAAGGCACAACATTCTCCACATTTATGTTTGGCTAAGAGAGCTGATGAATCCAGGCCAGATTTCTAAATAGTTTTAAGCCAGCTGAAGCAATGCTTTTGGAGACTGAGCTATTTGCAGGGGAGAGGAGGGTGCTGGAATAACTAGTGTTGTTCAGGATATACATGCCTGCCTATTCTGAAAGCTGCTGCAGCCTTACACTTCTCTCTCTTTCAGTATGTGAATAGAAATGAAACAAAATACACCCTCCTGGTTAACTACACTCTTAGCGTGGGTCTGGAGATGACACTCTATTATCATCCAGCAGAGGTGGAGTGTGTGATTGCTGATATTGGTAAGCTTTCCTCTGGCATCAGCTGGTTTCCATCAACAGCATGGATCAGGCTGTCACTGAATTCAGTGAGAACATTAGAGTGAGGGTGAGAGCTTTGGGGAAAACCCCACCCCTCGAAAGCTCATTGTTGGTAATAGCCAAGTTGCTGCTCCACTGATGGCAGCTCTTCTGCATACTGGCAAGACAGTCTGCCCTCGAGACACTGAGTGCAATAAAACCAGTGTGTAAAAGAAGTTGGCTTGCAAACTCAGTGAACAAGATGCCTCAGAACGTGAACACACATCTACTGGCAAAACTTTCAGACATTGCTACAAGTTTCTGTTTGTCCTCAAACCCAATTCTGCCTCTGCATCCAGGGCAGAATTTAACTGACTCAAATAAATTGCTCTGATCTCTAAACACAGCATTTCTGTAAGGAGAAATCATCCACTAAGAGTTGTACTTAGCAGGTTACTGAAACGGGCAGGAGGTCTGTTTGATATTTTCTCTAATTTATCAGCTTTTTGCATGACACAAAGGTGACAGTCTCCTCACTGTCCTGTTTTATTTTTGAAGTAGCTCTTGGTTCAGCTCAAAGAAGTCTGATCAAAAATAAATATTTACATACGTAGCTCAGCTTGCCTTACAGAAACAGGGAGCAGTCCTGGAAGCAAGCTGGCAGGCCACTGCTAAAGCAGGAGGACTCCCCATCCCACCAGATGTGAGCTGCTACACCCACTACACAGCCAAGCCCTGCAGACAATGCCAGCATGCACATAACAGGCTGCTGGGTTTTTTTATCTGTGACAGAAATCCCTGTCTGGGCCAAACACCACCCCTCAAACCTTCCTTCATCGCTAAGTCTTCACCCCACCTTCTTCCTGCAGAAATACCAGAAGCAGTTGGTGACTGTGATGAAGAAAACCTGTATCTAACCCTGCCCACTTTTGGCTTGCACCAGTACTGGGACCTGTACCTCGGTAACAAGCTCCTGAACCGGCACCTTGCCCTCACCAATGGGTATTTTGCAGCTACCAACTCCACACACCTGATCTTGCAAATACCTCTGTTTGCTGGGGGAGTCATCTATGAGGTACAGCAGCTGTTTAGAAATGCCTTTTTTAATGCACATAGGACTGTTTGCCCTCACAGAGTCCTACAGTCACAGCCTGTAATGCTGTGGTATTGCACGTATTGGAAAACCTCCAGAGGGAAGGACTCTAAGCCAGAGCAACTAGGACAAGAGGCATCAGACATGGGCCCTTCTGGTTATGCCATGTATTATGCAATCTGCAGTCCTCACTTGTCTCTAAAAGATATGCACCAAGTCTTCAAAAACAAACTCCTCAGTGTTTTCAGTAAGATGAGGCAAAATGTCCCATCTGCACTGAGCCAGGAACAATATTTCAATATAGCTTTTATGAAAGAAGCTCTTTTAAAGGAACTTTTTTGTAGAAATGTTAAGACATGGCAGGGGAAAACTGATGCTTTAATAAACATCTGAACTACTCTACAATAATCAGCCAAAATTTATCTTTGTGACAGTGACTGATTAATTCATACAGGAAACCTTCTGCCCCATGTTGCATCAGGCTCAAGTCTTCACACTGACCCTTGTGACTTGTTAGTATTCAAGTGGCACAAGCTAAGGAGCAGAACTTTGTACACATGGATGATGTACTTGAACAGGAGATTTCTTCCATCTCCTCCTTTGCAGGAAGTGTCCTTTCAGAAAATTAAAGCAAGGTTTGATGTTGCCCTAAGGAAAGTGAGAACCATGGAGACCTTACAGATGTTCTCCGTTAGTTGCAGTTTTAATTCTTCAGCATTTATAAGTAAGTTATCAACTGATCAATCAATAAAAAGATGTGTAATTCTTTCCTTGAATACTCACTCATAATCAACTCTCTGACTTTATCAGTTTGCCACCCAGATGGTACCATAATGATATCTGCCCAAATGAAGACAGTTCCTGCGATTGACATGAGTAAAACCAAGCTAAGGGACAGCTCCTGCAAGCCTAGAGAGTATAATGAAGCTCATGCCTTCTTCAAGTTCCATGTAACTACCTGTGGCACTTCAGTAAGGGTAAGCCCATGGCCAGAGCAGATACACCTGCTGGAAGTTTCTGCCTCTCCTGCATTTTCTCTTTTGTTCCCCTGCCCCAGCTCCTGAGAAGAGTCAATTTATAATGAGCTTCCCATATGCACAGTTTGAAGGTGATCACATCATTTATGAAAATGAAATCTCTTATGAGAAGGAGACTCTTCCAGGACAGGGCATACCAACAATCACAAGAGATCCAGACTACAGGTAGGAGCTGCTGCTTACTGACACTGCTCACTTTTGTACAGCTGCCGGGAAATAGATGTGAACACAAAAATCACTGTTTCTTCTCTTCTAGACTAACAGTCTTGTGCTACTACCAAGCAAAAGAGACCGTAGTGCTCGGTGCCTTCTCCAGAGACCCAGCCACATCCCCTCCCTTTGGCTCCGGGACGATGGTTCCACATTCAAATACCGCAGGTGGGCAATTCTCTTCCCCCGCTTTTAAACCTCTCTGACTCTTTCAGTCCTAAGTTTCCTTGTTAACACATGCCCTGCTTTCAACTAAAGAACCTCACTAACACTTCCTTTTCTGCAGCTTACAGAAGGGTAAGACAAGCTCTGAATGTAGTTTCAAGAGTGTCCAAAGGTAAATCTCCTCTTATGGAAATCAGAGAATTTCCAAACATGTTTTAGTTTAAATAAAATTAAACAACAACAAAATCCCCTGACATTTTCTCGAGATGAATACTTCATGGAATTCTATGAGCCCAGCATGGCAATACTCAAACAACCTGTGGAGCCTGTGTTTCTTGAGGTGGAGCTGAAAGACGAGAGCCCCAATGTCGAGTTATACCTGGAAAACTGCTGGGTAGCCAGCTCTCCAGACTTCAACTGCACCCCAAGATGGAACATCACTGTGGATGGGCAAGTAGTATTAAATGTCAAATGCACTCATCAGCAAAGCCCTAATTTCTGCTTAGATCTGCTGGTCTTTCCTCTCAAATAGGTGTGAGATTAATGGCAGTGAGTTTGCTGCAGAGTTCTGCCCGGTACCTGTTAGCCCCAGGGTGAGACACCCTTCTCACTTTAAAAGGCTGGCAGTAAGGACCCTGGCACAGCAACTGGAACAGGTAGGATTGAGTGAAAGGCTCACCTCCCACTCATGCACCCTATCCTGGAAGTCTTGATGATGCTTTTACTCATTAGGTTTAGTTGGAGATAGTCCTGCAAGGACCAGGATGTTGGACTTGATGATCCATACGGGTCCCTTCTAACCTGAGATATTCTCTGACTCTATGCTTTGAAAAATAGTTTATTTAAGCACCTCACAGACTTAAACCCTAGCCAGCATTCAACTCAACTACCCTGACTGGTGTGCAGCTTTAACTTAGTTCTCTTCTTAAATCTCCTCTGCCACCCAACTGACTTGAGATTGGACTGGCTGAACTAAACAAAAGAATTTGGTATGTAAATATGATTTTTATATGGTGGTTCTGGCTTTGTGTAGGATCAGATTCATAGCACTTCAGCTCAAAATGCCTAAAGCAGAAAAATCAACTCGTATGTCCCAATATCCACATGAAGTTCAGCTCTGCTGTCTCCCATCTGCCCGAACCACTCATCCATCACCTCGGGTGTCAGCCCAATGGGGAGAGAAGCAGAGGCATGTGGGTTTGGCCTTAAAGTTTGAGATCCTGTTCTCCTCTAAGGACTAAGTAGAGCAAAATACCCAGGACAGTCACCTGAGGGTACTTTCTCCTTGTGCACCCAGCTGAGTGAGCTGCCTGTCCTGACATATGCTGATACCAGCCGTGGTGTGTTCACCCTGCCTGGGCAGCTCAAGAAACTGCATCATTATTTACTCAGCCTTTCATAGACACCTCAACTCCTGAACTTGCTAGAAATGAACATGATGCAGTTCTGGCTTGTGCTGCTTCCTAAGTGTGCAGCTGCAGCAGGCACCAGATTGAGTTTCTGTCTAGCTTTGATACACTGCAGCACGAGGTTTTAACTTCTCCTGTCTCAGCCCCTCAGTTACCAAACTGCCTGAGGGCTTCCTTGACACCAACTTTAAAATTCAAGGCAGGTTCAGCTAGAAGGTGCCACATGGAAGTGTTCAGAGAAGCCGAAGTCTAATCAGATGTAGTTTCTGCAAAAGGCAAACAAAAGACAAAATGATGCTCTGCAAAGGGGGATTTGATATAAAGCAAGTGGCACTTTTCTTCTTCTTTTCAGGTGTATGTGCACTGTTTGGTGGCAGCGTGCTCTCCTACCAACACACCACCTGGCAGCACCTGCAGAGGACAGTGCAGCTCAAGCAGGGAGAGGAAGGGTAAGTGTGGAGGAGAAAAAGAGTCATTGCATGCACCCCTGACCTGAAGTTTCTCAGAGATTTAGGAGCTCTGACTTTGGCATCTGAAATGCCTCGAGCATGGACTGTGAACACTGATGTCACCTTTAGTGCATACTTAATACACAAGCACTTAATGGGCAGCACTGTATGTATTCTTTAAAACCTGCACAAACACACTGTGTATCGTTCTCAGGCTTTCCAAGTCACCATTCTGACAGTCTCCAGGGCTATGTACTTGCTGGACCAGTATGGATTGCTGCTCCAGATCTAAGATGACACACAGAAACTGAATTTGGTAAGAACACCAGGCCCTGCGTACTCACCCTGAGAGGTCGCTGTGCTTTGTGACACAAACGATGCAGAGCCTGTCCCGGAGGATCTCAGAAATAAAAGTTCTGGGACAAGAACTAGGGAATGGATATGGTTTGCAGTCCCATGGTCTCAACTTGAGCCCATAAGAGAGAGAAGAAGGAGAGCTCTCTGCCAAGCCAAACACAGGTGGTGTGGCTCTGGAGCAGATGCCAGCAGCAGCGAAGGGCATGTTGGAGTTGGGCCATAGCAGGCAGTTTTGGAGCCAGGTATTATTTCAACAGGTTTTCAACAGGACTGCCCCCAGTCTGAGAGAAAACAGATCCAAAATTTTAGAAACAAACACTAAGGCACAAGTCACTGCCATATTCCAAGTGCTTTTGAATGGCTCAAATCCTCCAAACAGTAGGGTTTATCCTATAGCTTCATCTGCCCTTGGAGAACCAGAGCTGCTGAGCTGTGTTCTCCAGCATCACTCCTCACTTCAGCCTCTGTGTGTGTCTCCAACAGCACCTGAAGGCTCTGCTGTGCTGGCTGCTTTCCAGTGCCACTGGACACAGGAGCAACTTCTTCCAGGAACCACCAGAACTATTTTCATGAAGTTTAAGGAGGAGATGGTGGGACAGCACTGGAAAGTTCTAGGGTCTGCTAACAGGATCAGTAAATCTTGCAACCTGTTGCCTCTCTGAAGTGGCTACAGAAGAAAAACTCACCAGAAAATGACCCAAGGCTGCGAAATAACACTTCTTATTTCTTCCAGCTGCTGAAATATGGACTTGCAGATCACTAAAATTATTCCAGCCCTGATTATGGCTGCTTCTTGTAATATTTCATAAAATGACTGCCAATCCTTCCATCTGAATGTAAAGTGCAAATCTGAAAAGTCAAATAAAAACACACCAGAGCAATGTAAGCACAGAACATCTCTTTGCTAATGTGCAACAGCAACCATCTGGTGTACCAACACTGGCTTCAAAGAGCCGAGCAATCGCTGCCAGCGTCCCTTCCACATGCAACACAAGGGCACACGCTTCTTCTCATTAGTGCACAGTTTTGTCTGTACCATTTCATCAACCTGACATTCTTGGAAACTCATTAGTTCCTAATTTTCCTCTCACCTGCCCCTGTATGGAACAGACCAACTCTACAAAATGCGGGTAGATGGATGCTCTAGTAGGAGCAAAAATGACACCTGGTATTTTTGGTTTCTGTGCACACAGAAAGCTTTTGGGTTTTTTTATTATTATGCTTTTTTTAGAGATCAAGTACAAACCTGGCATACGACCACCTGTAATCACTCTTGGGATGTGCCTACAGTGTAACTGCAGGTGTGGCTGCAGCATGTGTAGGTGTTCAACAGCTGTGCAGAGGGGGCAGATGGCACACTCGTGTGCAGTCTCCAGAGGGTTTCCCAGCTCCTGCAGCCCCTGCCTTCCCAGGCTGGCTGGTCAGTGCACATACAGGGCCTGCTTCCCAAAAGCTGCTGTCAGGCCTGAAATGGTTGCTGAATAAATACCCTCTTAAAGCTGTACCTGCTTAAGGAGTAAGATCTGTGAAAAGGAGTGGAAGGGTGCTGGGACCCTGGGACCCCAGGACCCCCCAGCAGCTGCCTGGGTGCTGCTTTCCTCTGCTGCACGAGCAGTGCACTCTGCTGTCCAGAGCCCACACTGCAGAGCTCAGCAAGCTACTGCTCCCACGCCTTTACCAGGAGAGTATATTCCCTGTTTTTTACAACAGCAACAAACTCATAAGTTTAGGTTAACTTTCTGTTAATATAAAAAGCAGTCCTCCAGAAACTGGCAATGAGGATGAAGGGAAAATAAAAACAACTAAATGCTAGCTCTTCTTTTCACAGCACTCTCAGGCCACACAGGTGAGCATCGGGTCTGGTGTCACAAGGTTCACTTGTTTTCCAGCCTTGCAGAGTATATTCAGATAAACTTGTCTGCAGCAAGTGGGATATCCTCCCCTTTTGCCCTGGAAAACCAGGAATGGGTCCAGCAGCACCCCATACCCATTCACCCACCACCTGACAGATGAGGAGACCTTTCTCTTGCACATACATTGGAAGGGAGATGGAGAAGGGGAGACAGACTTGCTTTCCCATTTCAACAGGCATTTCAGCTTTCCACCTTCCCATAGACAAGCCAGAGCAATTCCACATACTTGGTCTCTTTCTCCTACCTTGGTTGCTGTTCATGGTGTAGATGATGATTTTGACACTGAATCTCATGGTGTGTTAGGGTTAGGCATTCCCTCTTTACCTCTGCGGGTGTCTTTCCCAAGGTGTGATTCAGCTGCACTATTGCTCAGGTGTATTGCTCTGCACTTATGTTCTCCTGGGATTATTCCTACTTCTCAGGTGCTGCAGGTGGAACTTCAGCACCTAACTCCTGTCCTGGATTGCAGTTTTCAGGCCCAGGGGCTTACATGGTTCCTTGGATTAGCTTTCAGGAACCACTCTGGTCATACCACTGTAGTTGAACAAGCCTTCATTATTCAGCCAATGTCGAGAAAAGGAACTGGGAAAATTATTTTAAATGCCCAGACAGAGGCACACCAGAGTTCCCATGCTGGGGAGTCCCCAGCCTGGAAAGCACTGCTCAGCCTTCTCCATAGCAACAGGACTCAGGTTGAAACTACTGCTGTGATGCCTGGGACACAGCTGGAGGAGCTGTTCCTTGCTGGGAGACAAGGATATCCTTCAGGCCCATTTCAGATGCTCATTGTACAACACAGACATGGATGATGAAAAACCTGATCATCACAAGCTGTAGGAAGCAATGCTCTGGACTGCATCCAATCTCTGCTCATGCACTAAAGGAATCCTACGAGAAGAGTCTTGGAAATAATCTTCGGAAACGGACCAGTGTTCAGCTCGAATGGTCACAACATGCTGGAAGTGGGGCCTCCACCTTGACCAGATCTCTCAGCAAACTTTTTTCATAAAAAGCAACCAGACCTTTCATTCTGCATGAAAGCCACTGGCTGGGGTCAAATCTGCTCCGCTGATCCAGCCCCTGCCTCTGTTAAAAGGATGAGGCAGATGAACAGTAATCTGCTGACATAAAAGAACATTGGATATTATCCTTCCACTAGCAACCTTCAGTTTTGAACATTGTTTTTGCTTTTCTGAATCCTTCCCCTCCTGACAGGCAACAGAGAGCATGACCTGCACAGCTGAGCTTGACTGAGGTAGAGGTGTTCAATCCTCACAAAATTGGAATAGCGCACCTTTCTCTCCTCAGTCACTTTTTAGTCCTAGATGAGAAGTGCGCAGTGCAGCCCTCACTTGTAACAGCCCAAGAGTTTCAGGCTTTTCATGCTGACTTAACCTCTGTTGCTCACTTGGAAGGCAGGAGTGTGGAAGAGAGACATATTCTGGGTACTTGACAACCAAACCCTTTGCCCTCAGTGTGCCACAGCTTTTCCACTTGGAGAGGCTCTTGCTGCTCCCCATGCTGCACTCACATCAAACATGCATGAAACCCTTCCCACACTGCTCGGTGCCCTGCTAACCTTGGCATACTGACAGCTTTTCCCATCTTTCTGCAAAAGCAAGGGAAAGGCCTTGCAAGACTGCAAAGTGAGGCAACAACTCCTCCTGTGTTTCAGGAGGACAAATGGAGTCCTAGGGAAAAGCACCAGATGATGATGTTACTCTTTGCCTTGCTCTGTAAAGCAGTGATGTTATTCTTTGACATTCTGTAATGTATTATGGAATTCACAGGGGTTTTTGTAAGTTTGGAGGTAAATCATCAGGTGAGAACAGTTACTCATTGCCAAATTAACCCTGGCTACAGGGAACAAGCCAAACAGAGGGGCTGCCAGTGATGGCTGTGGAAGGAAAGTCAAGGGTTTGGGAGAGTAGCTTTATAGGAAGGAAACCTTGGGAAAGCAGCTGAGAATTATTCATGTCTGAAACACTTCTGGCCAGAGTAAAGAGTCACGATGCATTAGCAGCAACCACCTGGACTTACTGCTGCAGCCCCATGACTTTGACAAGGGCAGTGGAATGGGCAGGACTGACCCAGGAGCTCCACAGAGGTGTGGAATTCTCATGCAGAGACAACCCCTAAAGCCCAGTGAAGGTATAAAAGCTACAGCACCTCGCACTGCAAAGGATCCAAAGCACCAACCCTGCTGCTTTTACCGGCTGAGAGGTTGTCTGAATTTCACAGACATAACATAAAAGAATTTTATTACTCTCCATTAGGCTTTTAATTCTGAAACTTTTACAAACAGGAAACTTTGCAGGACAAGGGAAGTTACTAAATACATCCTCCTCGTCAAGTTTTTGGTTTTTTTTATATACTTTATATACTGCGTATGATGCCCTAGGGTGTGGAATATCCCCTTGGTCAGTTTGGGTCACCTGTCCTGGCTGTCTCCTCCCAACCTCCCAGGCATCCCCAACTTCCTCACCAACGTGGCAGTACAAAAATCAGAAAAGGCCCTAGGTCTGTGTAAGCTCTGCTCAGCAATAAAAAAACATCTCCATAGTATGAACTTTATGTTCATGACAATTCCAAAACACAGCCCCATACCAGCCACTGTGAAGAAAACTAACTCTACCCCGGCTGAAACCAGCAGAGCTATTTAATAATTTCAGGCTGAAAACCTGAAAGCCAGAGAACGAAGTGACCCGTGTGCATGTGAAAGGGGAAAATGCGAAAACCCTACTGGCCAAAATTACCTTGAAAGAATTCCAGATTATGCTGAAATGCATGATGACAGTTCATCCTTTCACAGGAGAGACAAGGAAATACTGTGGAGAACTGGCAATTGCTTCCAGCCCCATGCAGTATTTCTGTGCCAACAACAGCATGAGAAGTAATTAAGCAACATTCACAAAATAACACGAGCTGGAATATTATCTCTAGCATCTTTGTTTTCTAAAATACTTACTGACTATTTTGATCAATATTGTGTCATTTCAAGTGTTCTGTGCAGAACCACATCTGTGATCTCTCTTCTCACAGCAAAACTTCTTAAGTCACATTCAACTACTCATTACTGTTTTTTTAATTGCCTTGGCATGGTCAGTCAGGAACGTATTTAGTTCTAGCTCACCTTCTCACCATCAACCAGGAGTTGGTAAGACTTCTCAGTTTTTAAGATTGAGGTGACATGAAGTGTGTCAAGTCATTGAATTATCTGTGTTGTCTTGGAGACGGAACACTAAGATAAATGGTAGCAAAGCATGCGCTTAATATATCCAGAAAAGTCCAAAACTAAGACTCCTGGGAGGGAAAAAAATGGTCATTGCCTATTTCCCAAACTGTAAATGGTCACATCCCGGTGTCATGCACCTTATTTCTGTAACTTCAAATGGCTGCAGTCAAGTGTCAAGAGCGTGAGAGGTAAATGCAACATGTTCTCAGCCCTGTTTCAAATTTGTTCATTGTGGCTGCTGCAGTTTCACCCTAAAGCTGAAAGCCATCTCGGTAAGGCTGCTGGGAAGGATAGCCAGAGGCTCCAGTCTGCTCTCATGACTCACCCAAAGGGTCTCACCCTCTTCAGTGAGCCCTGGGCTTGTGCAGGCTCTGGGACCATCCATGGAGGAACTCACCGTAAGAAGCAGAAATGTCACTGGCATATTTATATTTAAAAAAAACCCCGCTAATGCTCATGTGAGCAATCAGAGAGTGTTTCTTTTACCAGAACTTGTATCGCTATGAACATGCAAGGGTGTTTCTGGCTGCTGATTTACAGATTTCAGTAATGGTCTCCCATGTCATGTGAGAAATGAAGCCGCCTGGGTATTCACAATCAGTGCCATCAGATGGATTGTTCAGGGAATTGATCTCTTCAATAAGATAGAGAAAGTCACAATTCTTCCTGTGACTATTTTCTACAGTAAACTCTTTGCAGACAATCATGAGATAAAAAGTACATGTTCATTTTTATTTTCAATTAATCTGGCCAATACATCGATTATGGAATTACAAAGTATTCCTGTACAAAATCTGTGCATGTGTCTCACAGAGATCAGCATTATACTTTCCCTCAAGACTAAAAATAACAAAATCCAGTTTATTTTGCAATCATAATCAATTTTTAACTTATTTACCCAAGAATGAAGTTTCTGAGCAGGCCGTAACAGATGTAAATGATCTTGTGTTTCATCCATCCATGACAAACATCGTATGTCTGGCGGAACATTTTCACATCACATCATTACCTTAATTTTCAATAACCCCGCTTCTCTTTTTCTTCTTTATCAAGAATAGCCTGTTTTAGACTCAGTGCAGCATCTTCAAACTGGGGGTTTAACTCTAATACTGTTCTGAAATCTTTCATGGCGTCATCAAAGTCTCCTATCCCCCCCAAAAAAAGAAAAAGAAAGTAAAATTATATTTCTGTAACTGCTCACACTCATAAACCACAACTCAAGAACACCACCTAATACTTTCACCAACAAAAAGCAGCGGCTACTTACTGAACCCACTACATTTGGATTCTCCACAGGCCCAAGAGGGAGTCAGAGGGTTTCACATCAAGAACCAGAATATGTATTTTTGAACCTCAAATGGACTTAAGGCTCAATTCAGCCAGTTTATTCCAAGAGGAGACAAAAGCCCCACACCAATAATGAGGCTGCCTCAAAGCTGGCACACGGGCACAGAGCTTCCAGCTGATGCCCACGATCTGGCTCCACTCTCCAATCCCTCAACCTCTATACAATGGCCAAGCTCCAACAAAAGGCCCAGGGCTGTCACTTTCTTATGGCATCATCACAAACATGGCAGGAAATTCCCCAGAGTGGCAGCCCACTGGAAGTTGGGAAGGCTGCACTCACTGCAGCTACAGTGGCTTGGGAGATGCTTTATCTCAGGTTGAATGGTAGTGTTTGGCACTGGCTTTATTTACCCCAGTGCAATTTTTTCCACAAGTCAAACTGCACCTTCCCTCCCACTTTCCACGGAATAACATCGTTTCGAATGTCTCAGCAGCACACCTAGGAACAGGGGGGTGTAACTGCATAGGCGGGGCAGGGAGCAGCTGAAGGTGCTGTCGCTGCTGAGAACGCGATGCCCGCCCTGGTCCCGCCAGAGCCAGGCAGGTGTCCCCGCCCGTGACCCGGGGCCGCCCGGGTCGNCTGACGTCACGCGGGGCGGGCGCGCCGTGACGTCACGGGCACGGCGGCGCGGGAGGCGCGCGGCCCCGTGAGGGACGGCGCTGGGGCGGGGGGAGCTGCGCGCACAGCGGGACACGCGCCCAGGGAACGCAGAAATAGGGCAGTGTTTTCAGTAATAGCCAGCAGGGCCAGAGAGCTGTCTGCTCCTCTCCTCTCCTCTCGTGAGACCCCCACCTGCGATGCAGCA